>OY856412.1:924032780-924345280 GCA_963693085.1 Alisma plantago-aquatica | reverse complement strand
TTAAAGAAACATTAACCATTAATTGATTTCATTAAGCTTCTTTTACATTAAAGCTACTATTTTTATCCTTTTAATCCATGACAAGATCATTATGCACATCTATCATTAATTCAAAGTTCATTAGGGTCTAATTCTCATATGAACTCGATTTGCCATTAATTCTACTTTTTATTCATGAGAAAACCCTAATTACTACATTTAGGGTATTTATCTAGAATTAAGGACTTTTGTACTCTAAATAGCTTAGATTCAGCATATTTCAACTTTAATCATGAAATTAATCAATTAAAGAAATTAATAGTCTCATTCACTAATATTAGGGTTTCAAGGCCCATTAAAACATATTTATGCGCATGAAACTCTAATATTAAACCAATTATGTGCAAAGTTCATCCTTTTTTATCTTAATGTACCTTTTACAATTAATAGGTTAATATCAACTTTTATCATCTATTAAACCCTACTAAATACATTAATCATCTCAAAATAGGGTTTCTTAATCATTAATACATTAAAGTTGATAATTTCACTTCTTTTCGAATCGCAAGAGGAATCAGAATCTAAAACTATTTTATTTGGATTTCTCTCGTTCTCCTGAGCAACTTTCATATATTATATGTCCCCATCAGAGTTACCATTAATTTTCTATAATTATTTCAAGGTTATTTGATTCTGACCAATCGTTAGTCACCACATCAGCATCTAATACCCCTTCCACTTAAATCGTGAACTGTTTAAGTTTATAACGAAATTACTTCATTGCCCCTCCCAAAGATATACGGGCTACAGAGAACTCGGGGCAAAACTGTCCAATAGAGGGACGGCCTTCTTCTTCCTCGTAGAAGGGCGCCGTCCGCGATCCTGGACGGGCTAATAGGGCTCAGATCCCTTCTTCCGACCATCGATGGACCAAGAACGGATCCCATTACCTCCGATGGTCCACCACGCACACGAAGGTACATGTGGCTTTGCCGGAGATGTGGGAGTGAGAGCATAAGAGTCGCACTAGGGTTTGAGGCTCCATCAAGCTGTGTGTGTGTGTATATATATATATATATACACCTTGGAAGGAAGTACACAAGGAAGAGGTCAAACTCTTTGTTTCCCTTCCCTCATATCTACAATTGAGTCTCCACGTGAGTCATGACTTACTAAAGGAAAGATATTAAGCATACACCTTAGCACAACCCCTCTTCCCTTTATTTTTCTTTTAATTAATTATTAAAAGATGATCCTTGGTTATTAAGGAATCTGAATTTTTTCCTCTCTTAAGTTCCTTGTGCTTGGCTTTTAATTCATAAGCACGAAATTATATTTTCCTTAAGTAGAGAATACTTCCTTCTTAACAATACCACATAATCCATTAATAATGTATTCACATTATATTCTTATTTTCTATTATTGGTATTTTCTCTTTCTTTTTCATCATTGGGACTCCTTGGATCCCAAGAAACTTCAAATATTTCGAAATTCCTTTTTAAGGATACTTATTATCCTTCTAGATGCATCTATATTCATTCTTTCACATTATCTTGTTTATTTCTTATTAAAATATCTCTTTTTGAGGATTTCTTTTTATTTTCCTCATTGGCATTCATTTTAATATTAGAAACCACATGGATACAAAAATCCACCAAGGATAACTCAATTATACCTCTTTCCACTTATTTTCCACATTTTAACATTGTTTTCAATTTCTTTCTTAATAAAGAAATATTTAATTGATCTTTTCTTTTCTGATTGCTTTCTTTTTGCAACTTTGGACTCCTTGGAACCCAAGGAACCCAAGATGAATGAAATGCATCCTTGGATTACATTCTTTTGCCTTCCAGAGGTTTCCACATCATTCTTTTCTCAAAAACTCAATTATTCATTTACTAATTGAATTTCCTTTCTTCATTTCCTTGTTATTGGGCCCAATAGCCAATAAATCCGACAACACAATCATCAAGGCTATTGTAAATGAAATCCATTTATTCAAAACAAAATATATCATTATTTTTTCAATTATCTTTAATATGAGAAATTACATTTCTCACCAATTGAACCCAAAAATTGGGGTTGTAACATCCTTCCTCTCTTATAGGAATTTTGTCCTCAAAATTCTATCAAGTAAATAAACAATTCAGAATAAGACTTTTCCATGTCCATCATTAGCCCCTATGTGGCTTCACCATACTCATAGCGCTTCCAAAGAACCTTTATCATCACATATTCTTTTCTCTGAGTTCTTTCATCCTAGCATCTATAAACTACACATGTGACTCAGGCCATTTTAGCCTCCCTTGGGGCTCACTAGGTTCATTGCTCAGCACATGGTGGGGGTACCTCACACAGTGCTCTAAATTGGACACTTGGAACTCATCACACATTTCTTTATCCATAGGGGTAAGGTTAACCATAACCTTCTCCACCAATCCATCTCAAATGGACCCATGTATCAGGGACTCAGCTCTCTTAGCTATAACTTAGAGGGGTCAGATTTTCATGTCACATATTCTCCCACAGTGAACTGTATGTCAGTCTACTTTGCATCCGCTCACAACTCCCATTGTCTCTAAGCTCCTTTCAACCATTGCACGATCAAAGGGACTTCATTTACACACATTGTGATCCTTTTCTAACCATCACGTGGTCTTTTCACCAACATCACCTTACTGAAATGGTGACTGACACAACCTCCCTTACAGAGCTTCTTTAAATCCCGATACTGGCTATGGTGGTTATCATCACATCTTTCATAGGACAAGAACGGTCTCTAGATATCACCATGAATGAGCACACATGCTCTCATCAGACCCTTTAGTCTGGATAATACTAACCATTAGTTAGGGGTAATGAACTATACTAACATCGAGTCCTCCATGTACCTTTTTCCACCTTTAGGAAGGGAGCCTTTAGGTCAAACTCAAGAAAATTTAAACTCACATCATGGTGTAGTTGAACCATCTCTCTCATGGGTAGTTCAACCAGATCTGTGCTTGATAAAACTCTTCCTTTCTCATGTCTTCTAGGTAAGGTGATCTACCATAACCCATATTGCATCTCGACCTTCTTTGGTCCAGGGGAGACTTACAACATCCGTAGTGATGAGCTCCCGTTCTCTTTTGGGGACTCTTTATCCTTTATATCCATGCACTGGGTTACTGGTGTTCGTCCTTCACCCTCGACTTGCATGGCCATATACCACATGCAACATTATCTTAGGTATATAACGTACTACTGTCACTTATTATCTTCGTAGTACGGTGTATGGTGATCTTAAAATCATGATCTCTGGTATGTCATTATTCCTCAAGATCAATACCTCAAAAACCCTAAACCATTCTAGTCGGGGTTTCATCACCTTCTTTTCCAAAGAAGTGCATCTGAGGTCCTACCACCCTCCTTTCATTGCATCAAGGACTGGACTGGCTAACCAAACAACCATTAATTGATCTTGTTACATTAGTGTCAGCCAAACATATCTTCTTTTCCAAACTTAGGGTTAGTCTAACAACCTCTTCTAGCCAACTAGGCATATATATCTCAACCAGAGCATCCATTACCACTTCCCTTTCTTATGTATTAGGTAACATTGAAGACATACACTTCCATGTATTTCACTTATTGTCTCACATCAAACTCTATGTCTATCTTCATTAAGAACACTCTCATATTTCATCATCATGGTGATCAAAACTCAACCTGGTATAACTTGTAAGTTCCACATAGCTCATGATAAAATATTCTTAAAAGATGACTACTTCATTTCTCTTAGTGTTGGTAAACCTTCCATGTATAATTCACTACACCAGGGTATGTTATCTTCTCTGTCCCCATATCTCATGGCAACGTTCCAACCCACATCATCTTTATCTTTGGTGTATGACATGCATACTGTCCTATCTCTCTCTCCCATAACAAGAGGAAATAAGCATTTGGCTGCAGTCCAAATACAGAGTTCTTCCTGTTCCAAGAGTAGAGATGGTACATCCCACCTTGCCAGTACACATTTAAATCTAAGTTGAAACGTGCCTCATATGTCACTTCATCACAATCATCTCGATATCAAAGTTACTTCCATGGAAAACTAGTCCTGAATCCTACTTGGGTCACCACACAATCCTTGGTCATATCCTCTAGGTCCATAGGGTGCCGACACTTTTAGGGTCATCCCTCTTCTCTTATGCATCCAGAGAGTGCCCTACTCATCTGCCCTTTGGGTCCCATGAGTTCATGAAGGTGATCAATCTCCTAACCCATGGCCCTCAGACAATGATAGTTGTTACCTCCCGACCCAATGGTCCTACGCAACTAGGGAATTAGGAAACTCCTACTTCCATCGGTCTTATCCCTACCTGACCCTAGGATAGACTTAGGATTCCATTATAGTACATGTCCAACTTAGAACCTTACCCAAGCCTTCATCATCTCTCTTTTTGCATTCAAGGGCGGACTTTCATCCTTTCATAGGGGTCATGGTGACCTGCCTACCTTGGTCAGGCCCCATATCGGTTACCTCCATGGTAACACATCCACATGCACTTAGAGATTGTTATCTATGGGTCTATAGGTTCATTCTCATACCATGTACTTTTCACTTAGCTTCTCAAGATCCTATGAAACCTCTTTAGGTTTCCTCAAAACCCACAAAATGGGTATACACCCTACCAAAGGGTCCCTCTCCCAGGATGGGAAGAAACTACATCTCTTGACAACAAGGTCACAAACATCCTTAGGGTTTATATCCATATGAGCATGCTTGACCCTAGCAAGCCATTAAGGAACAAGCGGACCACCTTCTAAACCATGCTAGGTCACACTTATTCTTGTCCTCAACATTGGGTCAAGATTATACCTTCCCATGTCATCAACTTAGTTGTAAGGGGTTTATCGAACATACCTTAAACTTAAGGGGCTTCCCTTTTCCTCCATACCTGAGGAGTACCATGCTCAAAACTATAGCAACTTAATTCTCATCATGAGCATTAGGTATACCACTTCCCCTCTTAGGCCTAGGAACCATAGGTTCATGTTCTTGATGTCCAGCTGTCTGCTCAACCTCTTAACCACAAACCAAACATGTAACGGGTATGACATACACTTCCTATCATCCTTTTTCCTTGATCAACACTTTAAAGTTGAGTCCTCCTCAAGGACAATCAACAAGGTACAAGGCCTCATAACCTGTTACTAAACCTCTCCAGGGTATATAGAACTTCTTCTTCCTTTCTCAGAAGGTAAACACTTATATCATAAGCACATAGGTGCCAGAAGCATCATCCTCTCTCTAGGGTTTAGTTCTTCTAAAGGCAACCAAGATATCATCAGCCTCCAGGGGTCAAGCATAAGGCAACCACTATCATTCACTTAGGTCACCTCATCGTCAACTCCCTACTTTTCCTCATATCTCAGAGTCTAGTATTCCAACCTCCTTGCTTGGTTCATGCTCTCTCTTTCTAGAGATAACCCTACAACCAACCCCACCATTAGAGGTCCTCTCTTTGTGAAGGGTCAACCTCAAAAGCATGCCCCTACCTGGATGAAGCCTATGTTCAACTCATGTTCGCTCAAGGTTATCCATAGCCCCTTAGGCTTATCACATAAGCTGCCCATCAAACTCTCCCGGTCAGGGTTTCAACCTATTGCTCGCACTACTGATACATTCTGGGTGCCTATCATGCCCATATAAGCTCATGGGGTTTCCATAGGTTCTTCTCTAACCTCAACAATGAAGTAGCTATCCTTCACTTTAACATGCACGACCCTCCCCAGGGTTGGGTCTCCAGAGGTATTAGGTCATCCAACCACTCATGGCTCATATGTCATCCAAGGCGTGTACATCCAAACACTTGGTCTAACTCATCATGCCATCTCTCTCTCTAACCTTCACTTAGGTATAGGGTTAACATCATCCTCAAAGGAGGTGCCAGGTCTCTACTTGCAATGGAGATTTCTATCTCCAAGACTAACTCTCTTTATCTATCCTCCTGATAAGAAGGTCTAGCCTCAAGTCTCTTCTAAGGGCATGACAACTTATGTCATACGACCTAAGCATGTATCTATCGTTTAGTTTATGCTTAATCTATTAAGCTTATGTCCATGATATCTTATTTACATGCTTTTCATTAATTTTATGGAGGATTCCTTAGATCTTATTAACCTTACCCATACCTCAAGAGGGTGAGGAGAAGAGAGAAAACCCTAATCCTTAAGGTCCTTAACAGAATTTTTGATGAGAAGGGATGAATAAGATGAGAAAGTCCTAAAGGTATCTTATTTTGATTCATACCCTATGACTTTGGCCAGGCAGTCACACAGATCCGGGAGTCCTCATATTCCGACTAGCGGTGCGGAGGAAAATATTGCCAGCCCTCGGTCGTGATCCTTTTCTAGACACCTCCGTCTTTCAGTAATCCTCTAATAACTCCCTTGGGTTCTATGGAGTTTGTAAAATTTAATAATTATTAATGGTTAAGTGAGGAACCTACGCTCTGATACCAAATGTTACGACCCCACCTTCTGATAACCCCCAATTAAGGGAGACCGAGAGGTCGAAGCCGCGCCCATAATTTTCGGATCAAAGATTCGACAATTAACCAAGAACAATTATTAAATTTTAACAGACTAAACAAAAAATATATAAGAAATACCTTTTGAAATTTTGGATTTCTAAACCTCTATCCATGTATGCATTCTACTCTAACTAATCCTCCTTGTATTTTACTTCATGTATTTCGCAATATGACGATTCACTGTTTGTCCTTTTGGCTTGAACCTAAAACGCTGAAAAACAAAACGTCGGTCAGCCGAAGCTGGTATGTGGGGGAAACAATAATCATGCAATTATTCGTAACAATGTATTGCAGTCAATTACAATTTAACAAACAAGTTTACATTTTAAATATAACTGTGTGATCCATGTATACCCTATCCCCATTATACCCCTCATGATCCCACCTAACAGGTGAATCAGTTTCCAGGGTTGAGTCACTTGGAACTACCCGTAGGTAGCCCACTCCTTAACTCATGGCATGCTAAAGGGTCTCATGGCACTACACTTGGTAGCCCAGTTTCTAACCCATGATAGCCTAGACCTTTCTCTAGGTTATCCTTTTTAGCCTTTGCATAGCCACAGGGGTGGACCCGGATCTAAGCTAGTTATATACATATGTTTAAAGTGATAGTCATAGTCACTCTATAGTTGCATGAAATAAAAGCATCCAACAGTTAATTTCAAGCAAATGATAAAACCTCGACAAACCCTCGGAAAACTAACTCTGAATATTCATAAGCATAACCACATACCTTTGATTGTAGATTTGAGACAGAATTATCTAGAACAGAGAAATCCCAATCAAGCAATCAATTATTCACAGAATCCTGAAATAAATGTACCAATTTCCTTTTATTAATATTTATCCAATATCATCATATTCCTTACGATTTCTATTCCAATTTTTAGGGTTTCCTTGGAAATTAGGGTTTCACTTCATATTTTATTATCTTAAACCCTATTTTTATATCATTACTTATAAACCCTAATTATCTCATCTATTCTTCAACATTAAGGTTATCGTAACAACATAACCCTATTTCCATATTAAAGGCACATTAACCATTAATTAATTTCATTAAGCTTCTTTTACATTAAAGCAACTATTTTTATCCTTTTAATCCATGACAAGATCATTATGCGCATCTATCATTAATTCAAAGTTCATTAGGGTCTAATTCTCATATGAACTTGATTTGCCATTAATTCTACTTTTTATTCATGAGAAAACCCTAATTACTACATTTAGGGTATTTATCCACAATTAAGGACTTTTGTACTCTAAATAGATTAGATTCAGCATATTTCAACTTTAATCATAAAATTAATCAACTAAAGCAATTAATAGTCTCATT
This sequence comes from Alisma plantago-aquatica, assembly GCA_963693085.1. Lineage (NCBI taxonomy): Eukaryota > Viridiplantae > Streptophyta > Magnoliopsida > Alismatales > Alismataceae > Alisma > Alisma plantago-aquatica. The sequence goes on along the minus strand of OY856412.1, from coordinate 924,337,387 downwards.
CACTAATATTAGGGTTTCAAGGCCCATTAAAACATATTTATGCGCATGAAACTCTAATATTAAACCAATTATGTGCAAAGTTCATCCTTTTTTTATATTAATGTACCTTTTACAATTAACAAGTTAATATCAACTTTTATCATCTATTAAACCCTACTAAATACATTAATCATCTCAAAATAGGGTTTCTTAATCTTTAATACATTAAAGTTGATAATTTCAACTTATTTTCGAATTGCAAGAGGAATCAGAATCTAAAACTATTTTATTTGGATTCCTCTCGTTCTCCTGAGCAACTTTCATATATTATACATCCCCATCAGAGTTACCATTATTTTCCTATAATTATTTCAAGGTTATTTGATTCTGACCAATCGTTAGTCGCCACATCAGCATCTAATACCCCTTCCACTTAAATCATGAATTGTTTAAGTTTATAACGAAATTACTTCATTGCACCTCCTACAAATATACGAGCTATAGAGAACTCGGGGCAAAACTGTCCAATAGGGGGACGACCTTCTTCTTCCTCGCGGAAGGGCGCCGTCTGCGATCCTGGATGGGCCGACAGGGCTCAGATCCCTACTTCCAGCCATCGATGGACCAAGAACGGATCCCATTACCTCCGACCGTCCACCACGCACACGAAGGTACATGTGGCTCTACCGGAGATGTGGGAGTGAGAGCATAAGAGTTGCACTACGGTTGCAGGTGTAGGGTTTACAGAACTGGAAGGTGAAGCGAGAAGACAAACCTGGATGTTGCACCAAGGACGACAGAGTATCCATGAGTCCTCGACGGATCTCCTCATTGTACACCATGCCGCATCTCTTCATTCTGCAACTCCGTCTCTAACAAGAACTAAGCAAGCGTTAGCCGTGCTTCAGATGACCATCGTCTGGGATGCGCGCCTCCTCCTGATCCATCCATGGTCTTTCCATGGAGATGAGATCTCCCAAGGACAAACCCTAAGGTTTCCATTAAAGTAGGAAAGGAGAGGTTGGGAATGATGGCTACGTGCCACCCATGGGATAGGGTTTGAGGCTCCATCGAACTGTATATATATATATATATGTGTGTGTGTGTGTGTGTGTGTGTGTGTGTGTGTGTACCTTGGAAGGAAGTACACAAGGAAGAGGTTGAACTCTTTGTTTCCCTTCCCTCATATCTACGATTGAGTGTCCACGTGAGTCATGACTTACTAAAGGAAAGATATTAAGCATACACCTTAGCACAACCCCTCTTCTCTTTATTTTTCTTTTAATTAATTATTAAAAGATGATCCTTGGTTATTAATGAATCCGAATTTTTTCCTCTCTTAAGTTCCTTGTGCTTGGCTTTGAATTCATAAGCACGAAATTATATTTTCCTTAAGTAGAGAATACTTCCTTCTTAACAATACCACATAATCCATTAATAATGTATTCACATTATATTCTTATTTTCTATTATTGGTATTTTCTCTTTCTTTTTCTTCATTGGGACTCCTTGGATCCCAAGAAACTTCAAATATTTCGAAATTCCTTTTTAAGGATAGTTATTATCCTTCTAGATGCATCTATATTCATTCGTTCACGTTATCTAATTTATTTCTTATTAAAATATCTCTTTTTGAGGATTTCTTTTTATTTTCCTCATTGGGATTCCTTTTAATATTAGAAACGGCATGGATACGAAAATCCACCAAGGATAACTCAATTATACATCTTTCCATTTATTTTCCACATTTTATCATTGTTTTCAATTTCTTTCTTAATAAAGAAATATTTAATTGATCTTTTCTTTTCTGATTGCTTTCTTTTTGCAACTTTGGACTCCTTGGAACCCAAGGAACCCAAGAGGCACGAAATCCATCCTTGGATTACATTCTTTTTCCTTCCATAGGTTTCCACATCATTCTTTTCTCAAAAACTCAATTATTCATTTACGAATTGAATTTTCTTTCTTCATTTCCTTATTATTGGGCCCAATAGCCAATAAAGCCCACAACACAATCATCAAGGCTATTGTAAATGAAATCCATTTATTCAAAACAAATTATATCATTATTTGTTCAATTATCTTTAATATGAGAAATTACATTTCTCACCAATTGAACCCAAAAATTGGGGTTGTAACATCGCCTCCTTTTTTGGTTGCATAACCTTCTTCTTTGTCTAATATAACTTGTAATATATCTATCCAAGCACAAATTCCTAAGAATTTTTGGTATGCAACAATGTCAATTTTCTAGTTTCTTATCGAGAGACAACCCTCACCCATTCTTCAAGTAGTCACTCTTTTCTCTCTTGTGAATCCTACCAAAGATGCCTTACCTATTTCTCTTAACATATTTCTTTGTACAACTTCTGTTTGTAATTTTCATCTAAAAATAATGACCTAGATCCTCGAGCGATCAAGGTTTTCTTTCTGAAATATTGTCATGTTCATGAAGAATTTCAATGCTAATGTCCTTTTGAGAAATGGATGTTTATTTTTTTGACATTACTTTTCATGAATCAAATATGTTCTTAACACAAAAGACTCTAACACAACAGACTATGTCCCCCCCCCATTTTGCTCCCAAGCCTACCACTTCAGAAATTGGAATTCCCCTTCTTCATCCATGTGTATCACCATAGGCACCATCTCCTCTTTAGTATAGTTTGTAACCCTCCATTCAAACATACTCTCAAGTGTATCAATGAAGACATGGATACTAATATTATGTCATTGCCATTGTCTTCAACTTTGTAAGAATCCTCACGAGTAGTTTTCCTAAGGAAATACACTCCTTCACATACTATTTTTCATCCTATTGCCAACACTTGTTCTTTGGCCAACATGTCTTGTACCAGTCATGCATTTTCTAATGTCTTGGATAGTAGATATGCATCATAGAATTATCAACATGCCTTTATCTTGGTTATAAAGCTAAGATTGATGGAAGAGAGGATGCATTGTATGCTTTAATACTTGGAAATTTGTGACTCTCTATGAGAACACTTTTTTTATCATTGGGTATTTTTTACAGAGTAACATTTTCATGGATTTGCCAAGCATACCAAAGCTTGTCAAGAAATGAAAGGATATGCCAAGGCTTTGGCATGGACATATTTGTGACTTTATCTCATGTCACAAAAATTATGTGTGTTCAACATTTGCTTTCCTTGCTTCTCATGCCGACTAGACACTTTTTAAGTTAAATGATAAAAGCTCATTCCTCTAAGGTGATCTTTCTAAGTATGCCTATACGAAACAACCTCTTTGACACATTTTTGAAGGGGTGAATTCTTACATGGTCCATTTATTGTAGAGATCTATCTATGAATTTAACCAATTGCCTTATTCATGTTTAACAAATCTAGCAAAATTGTAGATAAACTCAATATCAAAATGAAATCAAGTGTTTATTCTTTGTTCTCTATCAGCATAATGATAGTTCATATTTATCTTGGTATTTATATCTGGGACATCACGTTGTTTGTGATGATTCTCATGGTATATCTCATTTGAGGTTAGCTTTGCATTAAAACTTCCACGCTAAAGATTTAGGGACACTACGATGCTTCTTGGGGATAGTTGCACTCAGATCCATGATATGCATAAATTTCACATCAAAATAAGTATGTCCTCAATCTTCTCAATGAAATAAGCATGAGCAATGTGACATTATCCTGACTCCTATCGATTGTCATAACCACCATCCATACCAGGGGGAGAAATTTCATGATCCTGAGAAATATAGGATGATAATCGGTAAGCTCATCTATCTCACAATTACTTGTCCTAACATATCATGTGGTCAGGCTGGTGAGACATTTTATAATAGTCTATACATTATCTTGGGTCGTTTTTAGTTGATTTAACATTCCTTAAAGGACTCTAGAAAATATCTTTTTTTCTACCGAACTCTGATTAAGGAATTGTGAACAAAGGATATATAAGTGTGGATAGGGTAGAAAATACTTTTTTTGTTCTACATATGATTTATGTGTTTTCATGAGACACCACCCTTCTTTACCCTTCTCTTGGAGAAATAAAAACAAGAAGTTGTGGCCATTCAAGTATTGAATCCAAATGTTGATCCATGGACATGTATGTCATTATATTCAGTTCATTAGATATATTCCTAAAGAATTTGGGATCCCAACTATTACTCACACATTTTGAATTGTGTTTGTTAAAAGAATTCTTTAATTATCTAGTCTACATAATCTATCTAGTTCCCCACTTCATATTCCCATAGTATATCATATCAATGTCCACCGCTATTATCCCAAGTAAGGAGCCTACATAATTGAAGATTACTTGAATCTTATTTCTATCAGGTACTAAAGACAAAATCTACACATTAAACCTAACTGTAATGCTTTCCTAGATTCTTCTTATGTCTTCTCCCTAGTTACCGCAGTCCCCTCACCTCTTCCCATCCCCCTTATCTTCTTTCTTTAGTTTCCTTCTTTCTACCACCAAGGCGACAACAACGCCTATACACTATAACCACGACCAAAAACAAAAACAACAATGTCCTCAACCACCACATAGAATGCAATAGAAATTCCACCTATCTTTACCTTTGATGGTAGCAACAACAATAGACTATACATGGTCCCACTATTAATAGCAACCTCAATCGTAGTTTCCACTGGATTGCTAGTGCCAACAACCCCATCAACTAGAGCAATAGAAACACACATCACTAATACCATAAGCATCAATAATATTGGCTTTCAACACCTCCTAGGGTATACATTGCACAATGTATTCGTGGATCCATTAACATTATACATGTAGTAACCATCTCTCAAGAGAAGTCAATAATGGTTTCACTTCATGTTAAACCTCTTATTCTGGAAAACTCAATATTTCTATTACAATAAGATCTTTTCTTGGTCCCCATGCATATCTCCTAATGCATGTGTGAATGCATCAAACTCTAAAGGGATTTATGTTCCAATCCCATCCTTGTGACACCTCATGTCATTGCCTTATACACCATATCTCCCTTCAGTCCTTCCCATTTTCCAATCTTCTAGGTCATATCTACCATCATGATATAAGAAAAGCACTCCCATTCTAACGAGCATGTTCATTCTATCATCTATGACAACTCTAAATCTTTGTTTAAGGTCAATATTAATAGCCATTTGCTACAGATGAACACAAGTTTGACAATTATGATTCTCGCAATACAGTCCACTTTGTCAAACAAAAATCTCGATGATACAATGAAGTAGATATGAGGCAACAAGCAAGAAAAAGTTAGTCCTGGAATAATATGGAGCCCCAAATTGCATCCAAGTACATGTTTCAATGCACAAACAAAAGGTTATGGGAGGTCATCAAGTTTTATTACATTAACGAGAACAATATTATTCATATTTATTATATTTAGGATCAGATCATTGTAAACATTGAAAAGACAACTCTCCTAATGATTATTGTGATTCTATTGTTGGTTTGTCCCAAATCCTAAAAATTTTTCCATCAATTATTGAGATCATACTAAAGAAAATGAAGAGTGTATCACAACCAAGCTTTTGAATGACATATAGCCACAATTTTCTCAAGTCCATGACATCATCATAGTTGTATCTCTTTCCATGCCTTGATGATGCTATGTCAGAATGCAATTAGGGTGAAAATTAGTCCAAAGATGAACTGTCACAAACCAAACTAAGGATCAAATTATCAAAAAATGGTGGAACATAGAACAAACAATTTGAAAGAAGGATCAGACTAGACTATTTTGAGAATAGGACCAGAATAGAACTATAGCTTAATTACAACTTATATAATAATAAAACATAGATCATGTAAGTCTAGCCAGATTAGCCTGAGTGGTAAGATCTTGGTAAGTCCCAATGAAGGACCCGAGTTCAAACCACATGAAGGCACTCTACAAATGGCAATCTACACTGATTTGGCATAGGAGGGGGTGACTGGACTACATCTTCTCATCCCTTGAGAGTTTACCCATCGTGAGCTTTCCTGGGGTGGGTTCCCTTGGTCACCAAAAAGAACTTAGAGCATGCAAACAAAATCTAACATTTAATAATATTGATATCAATTATACACAAGTAGTGTTTGTATTTGCAATTTTTTAGTGTTTTGATTGAACATAACTATATATATGTATTTTATACATAAATCAGTTTTTAGCCTAGTCCATGATCTAACTAGTCTTGAACCAGACTAGACCTAAAACTAAATCTTCAAGGTTTTTGGACCATATATCAGACCAAACTTGTAATGGTCCAAGACCAAAGTGGCCTATACATGAAATGATTTGATACTCCTCTATCTATTTTTCCTATATCTCTTACTTACATAGTTTCTTAAATTTCTATGATAGTTGTAGTTTATAGATATGGGTGAGCCAGGGAAATGCCTAGAGTGCCTCTTTTGCAATTGTATGGGTCATATCATGGGCCAATGTTGTTATAAGCATGTGTATACTTTATCTGACTCTGAGGGACCAAAAAAACCCATGCCACTCAAGCACTTGATACTGAGTCTCAAGGGATAATTTCCTTATCCAAATGTAAAATGTCTTTTTCCTACCAAACACTTGAGACATTATGGTTTAGTATTTGCTCATATCTCATTTTCATGCTAAAGATTTGGGACAACTCCACTATTTCCTAGGGATTGAGGCCCTTTTCTATAAGGATATGATCGATTTATCTCAATACTAGTATGCCCTTGATTGCATTAAAAATATGGGGATGAGTAACTTCTTGCATGTATCATCTCCCATCGACTACCAAACGAAACATGTTTTTGAAGGGGAGCACTTGTATGCACCTGAAATATTTTTTTCATGTGGTTGGAAAACTTATATATGAGAGCTTACCACCACTCTTCCTAATGCCTCTTTTGCACTGGGAGTATCTAGTAAATTAATGATTAATTAACTATGTTAAAGAGTAAATAGAGCTCTACAATATGTTTGTATTAGAGATCCTACTCCTACATAAAATAGAGGGGACTAAAATACAAACTTGGACACAAACCCTAATGGGCCAACACACTGAGGCCCAATTACTAAGTACATTACAAGTCATTAACTAGATAACTCTTAATACTCAAGCTAGATCATGGGTGTAACACATGACTTGGCCCACATTATTACCATCACACTTCCACAAGATAGACGGTGTACCATCCCTGGGATGCCCATGCTTAGTAGATCAAGCTTTTCATGTGAGTCGCTAATGGAAAACATCTTAGACTTAATATTTTTTTGTTTGAGGGATTTTATATTTAAATACATATACATTATACAATCACCACATATGCATAGTACGTATAGTATACATGATATATCCCACAATATAAACATGCATTATAAAACATTAGAGATGGTTATGGCCATACTACTATAATTCCTTTGATCCAAAAGGTATTAATACCACCTAGGTCTACATCTCATGTATGAACCTATTGTTGGTGTAGATATATGCTTTCCAATCTGGGTTGATCGGTTCAACCTTTAACCGGTTGGCTCACCTCTTGGCTAGTCGGTTGGTCATCTAAAATGATCATCTGGCCTCCTATCCAAGTGATGTCTTGACATCTCTAAACAGTCAGTTAGTTTTCTCCTCCAGAGGTCCTCCAGCCAGTTGGCTCATCACATGAAATGGTCAACTCGCTTGACGCTGATCTTCATCTTCATCGTTGTAAGAAATTAAACCATCCTATTTCTATTGAACTTATTACATGGTAACGAGAAACCTCGAGTTACATTGTAGGGGAGAAAAGGTAGGAAAGAATAATAATTTTACATTGGGAAGAAGGTAAAGGCTCAATATGCAAACTAAGATATAATAGGATCAAAATGTACCATTCAACCACAAACAAATTTTTGGGTTGTTGGCCATTACCATGCTACACATCCACCATCAAAACTCACTTTTAGGGCGACACATGTAAATTATATATATATATATATATATATATATATATATATATATATATATATATTTGTGTGTGTGTGTATAATTAGTTTGACATTATATGTGTCCTTTAGTCAGATATGAACATTAAGAAAATTAAGTATTCACATTGTATGCAATAAATATAGGACAAAAACCAAAAATCTGATCATATCGATTATCCCAAAATATAGTAAATTGATATGGATATGATACCACTGTAGGGAAATATGGCGATGAAAAAGGCAGCAGAAACAAAAATTTAACTTCCATATTCCCCTTGAACCAATGAATCACGTCATCAACTATGTAATGTGAAGGATGGCTTATGAGGTCATACCTGGTCCTGGAGCAAGTCCAGTGACTATTCCTTTGTCGTGGTTGCATGCCCTTTATTCAAATCACACTCGAACAACCTATGCATCGGCCTCCTAGTCGATCAACACAGACAATGGGTTGATGATGTCCTCATAGCAGGAAAATTATCCAGGCCTCTAGAGTAGTCCACACCGACCACCAGGAACTCTTTCTATTCTAGTAGAATGGACAAGAAGGAGTTTTCCCCTCATGTTGACATACTAGTCATCAAATTATTCTCCCACAATTGTTCTCCCTTTCTATCCCTCCCTTTAACGGGTAGGAATTGCTCAGGTTCTCTCAGTTGCCACATCTAGAGAAGAGAAACAAATGTCAGAGGTAATTGAGTTGTGTCTTTCAAAATCCTCCAGTACCCCTCTATTTATAGGAGGGTCAGGGCCATGTTTCCTAGTCTGAGTGGGAGCAAAAGGGACCATAATTTCATGAATTTTTTCAACCTACAAGTGGGAAAACGGTCCGTTTGTGGGCAAACAGATTAATTGGCATGCTAGATGATCAGTTCACCCAGTGAACCAGTCATCTCTTCATGTTTCCTAGCCAAAATTGTATTGAAAATTCTAATCCCCTATGCATGACATGACGCCAGCACTAATCCTTGATGCAATTGAATTGATCCATGAACCAAGTGTCTTGTACTACAATACAGTCAGATATGAACCTTGAGCCGATCGGTTCATGCCCTGGTTCATAAAAAATTTAGATAATGCAATTTCCAATCAACCTAACACCAACTAGTCGGTTCAATACTTGAATCGGTCAGTTGGGAGTCCAGTCAGTCGATCTGTTGCTTAAATTGAATATCTAAACACTTTAGTAATCAATTTAATTATCATTCATGATTAAACTCCTATCCCAATGAATTCTTATGTGTGTGACCCTATAGGTTCCATATTACGTTGGCAATGAATGTCCATAACTTATTTATGACATAAAAATCATAGAAATGTGCCGAGTCACACATCATTGCTACCTAAGTAAATGGAAAGTTGTACAACAACTTCAACCTATAATATGTGATAATTATTACAATGATAGTATAATGCATTTGTCTCTGATATCTAAATTGAGCTCAAGGCATGAAATCGTCATCCTTTCACTGTTCAATTCATGTTCCTTGAACTAGAGTAGACTGTCTGAGATATATGTGAGCTCAATATCATATATTCATTCATATGTGCATGTGCATGCTTTCTCGATCTCGCTTCTCAAGTGGCCAGGATATCAAACTCCTGTAGGAGGGACAAATCCCATCTACATCACTCACAATCATCCCCAAGTGTCACGGTGCATCCGATCATCACCTTTATGGAAACCCTTATTCAAGATCACAATGGATGATGTCATTACACACTGAACGACATGTGATGAGTGTAGTGATTTTATGTTTAAGAACCACAATCACCACCTTCACTATGAGAGATGATTGTGACCACAAATTATGGTTTCCATGTATCACTCTCAAGGTGGGTATGTCTGATACATTTTTCTCTAACAAGTATCTATGTGCTTGGTTTGATATCACATATCATGACTGATGAGATTTTTTCATCAACCAGCACACACTCTAGTCTTATGTGTTATTGCTATCTATCAGCCTTCCACAATAACATCTGACTAGGGACATAACAAGAATGTACATACTCTTAATTTTTTATATGATCTCATTATTCAAGTCACATACTTGAATACATGCATCATTGAGTAATGATATTCTTTAGGAATTAATTATGGTTCCTCATTATCTAATAACTGAGTCAAACAAAATGATTAGAAGATTGCCTTTATTATTAATCAAATCATTTATATAATATCCCATCACAATCATCATATGATTGTCTCTCTAGGCATACATACCTATACACTCCCACCTGCACTTAGAGCCAATCACCTAGAAATCTCATTCTTAGTGATATAAACACGTCCATCATGTTTCTATTGCGTAATTACTAGTCTAGTGGGTTAGCAACATATTTCCTTTAGTCGGTATATTGCATGTTTCACATCTCTTCGTTGTATGACATTTCATATGAGATGGAATTTTTGTAGTATGATGTATGATATTCCTTGCATAACCAATATCTCAATTGTTTTCATAGTATTTCAACTATGTCTTCAGTGGTTGTAACATATCACAAGTTCATCTATATGAACTTCTAGATCCATACAGTCATGTGTTCATAACACTAGGACATACGACTTCAATTATACAATTAAAATAATGGTATTTAGTTCGGAACCCTTTCCAACTTATAACTCTTCTCTTAAGATTAAGCACATTTTTATATTGCGATCATTCTATGTCATTTCGAAAGCTTGCATTGATGTAACCCTTTACATCCAACTCTTCTTTATTACCATAGTGCATCAACTGATCCTTTACTGCTTCTCAAGTACTAGTGGATGTTTTCTATGGTATTCCAATTATCTTCATTGAATGTGACTAAAATCATCTTGTCATGTCCAATACATACATGATAATGGGATGCATACACTATATTGCAGATAGATCCAAATGTGAATGCATATGGCATCTCTTCCTTTCTTCACAATAATTGAAACATTAGATTCTTGAGAAATTGATCCCAACTACATGGATAGATTCTATCTTACTAAATCCTTCATGCTGAAATCTTACATCAACTGGCCAATATATGTACTCGTATTTTAGAAAATTTCCAGAACTATCTCTATAGATCTCAATTCCCGTTGCATAGGATGTTTCACTTGATCCTTCTTGATGAAGGTGATTTCCATCTTAGGTTTCAATACTTAGTATTATATGTCATTCCTCATCAATATATGGAATATTCATATGCTCCCACTAAATCTTTTGCAATCACATATTTCATCTTTTATCTTGACTCAAGTCAAACTCTTTGACTTTCTCGTCAAATCAAAGATTTAAGTTTTGAGATGCTTGTTTCAACCTCTATATTTAACATTGTAACTTTTAGAATTTATTTGCATTAATTGGAGTTATAAAACCTTCGGGTTGTATCACATACACATCCTCTCAGTTATTCCTATTAAGGAATGCAATTTTAATCTCCATATGCCAAATCACAATCTTAATAAGCTACAAAACAAACATGTCAATTGGTGAAGGAATTGCATCATGTTCAACACTTTAAAATCCTTTGAAAAACCTTTGTAACCAATTTGTCCTCCTATGTCATCCATGTTGGTCTTCCTTATGAAAACCCAACTATACCTTATGGGTTTTACCCCTTTAGGTGGTACCAAAAAGGTGATACCTTGTTGATGTTCATGGATTCCATTCTGGATTCAATTATCTAAAGCCATTTCTCAGACTTTGGTCCCTCAATAGTCCTTAGTTGAATGTTGGGTCATCATCTATGACCAACTCACAACTTATCTAAGTTGTAGGATTCGTAATCCTTTAATCTTAGATGTGTTCTACTAGAACTATGAGTTTTATGTTACAGAGAGAACTTGAGATTCCACAACAATTTGTGATTCTCTAGTGTTCTCATTGTACCTCCTTAGGTTTAAATGTTTTCCTATTGATCTTGAACTTTTTGAGTTCTACTTTACTCCCACTAATTCTTTTGAAATTCAACCATCCTAGCAACAAAATGCTTTTTTTATTGGATTGAGATAACTAATGTTCAACAAACTAACATTTATGCGATTAAATCTTTTCAAGAAACTATTTTCTTGCATAAGTTTCAATCCTTAAGACATATCAGGACATTCCCATACCATATCTCACATGTTTTCTATTAAAACATTCAGACAGTACCTTGTTTTAGTGTTAAGCATATGTCTAAAAAGTTACAAGATTAGATTAAATAAGAACCACATCATGACTCTTCACATTGTGATTCCTTCTTTCTAATACATCATCATGTTTTAGGTGTTGATTGTGATACACTATCACATCCTCTCTAGAAGGGCCTCAAATTATTCATGTAAAGTATTTCAATGTTGATTATATCAAAGTATCTTAATACCTTTAAGGAATTTGTGTACTTCATACATGTAATCTCCTTGAACACTTTAAGAGACTTGTATTTTACAAATACATATCACCATATCATCAATAAATATAATGAAGTACACATAACTATCTGTAGCATTTATTCTGAATGTCTTTGTACATCATTATGTGCATGTCCTAACAAAATAATTACTCTCCCACTACTTCTGGTGAGAGATGGTTTGCAATGTTTGCTCATATATAAGACTTGCATGTCTCATATTGGTTCAATAACCAAAATAGTCTAGATAAACATCAATAGATTCTAGAAATGCATTTCTTATATGTGTACTCTAGATGACAATACTATAGATATTGATTGTTTGAGTTATCAATTGTAATCCTTTTAATTCTTTACAACCATTCACCTTTTGATCCTTTCACACAAAGATCACAAAACATTTGGGGCATTTCCATACAAGATCATTGATTTGAAATAGAACCATTAGCTACTCTTTATTTATAGTCATCCTTATCCATACAAGATGCATAAAGTATATCATTGGCATAATGAAATAGCAGTTCAACTAACTATATTACATGTCAAATGGGCTAAGATAAATTTTAAATGTAGACTAAAGTTGCAGCAACTCTTGCTCTGCACAGTCCATCCTTGTCCTTTCATAAAGGCTTTACTTATTATCAGATTCTGCACATCAACATATTCAAATCTACATCCAGTATCACATACCAAGATGAAGAAGTAATCAAATTTATCTTATAACATTTATACCTGAAGTAGAGGTCTTTGACCCTTCCTTTTTCTTCTTTAATTCTTCCAAGAAGAGAGGATAATGTCGTTTCTAGTGTCCAGGCTGGTGATAGTGGTGACAATTGCCTCCCTTCTTTACTCCTCCCTTTAATGTGAATGTTGAATAATTGGGCTTCTAGCCAGCTTTAGAACTCTTCTTAGTTTTTCCTTTACCTTTTGATGTCCCCTTTGTCTTTTTGATCATGATCACAAACTTGGGGTTGTCTTTCTTCATTTGTGCCTCAAATGTTCTCAACATGCTAAGTAAATATGTCAACGGCTTGTCAAAGTCATTCATGTTGTAGTTCATGACAAACTAACTATATGAATCTAGAAGAGACTGTAGAATCACATAAGTGGTCAACTCATGACCCAAGGGGAATCCCAGTCTAGAAAGATTCTCCACATACCCAATGAACTTGATCATATGAGGATCCATTTTACATGTTACATTTGAACAGTGCTTTAGAGACATCAAATCTCCCCTGTCTTTCCTGATCTTGGAATAGTTCTTAAGATGTATGACCATCTCAATAACATCCATGTTCTCATACTGTCTCTACAACTCATAGTTCATAGATCACAACATTAGGCACTTAAAATCTATGACATCTTCAGTATGCTTCTTGTAAGCATCCTTGTCAGCATTAGGTGCAGTGGGAAGAGGTTCATCTGGCTCTAGTTTCTCCAAGATATAGAGCTTGCACTCTTGTGTGAGAATGATTCTTAGTGGCCTGAACTAGTCATAGAAGTTATTCCCATTTAACTTGTCTTTTTCTAGGACTGACCATAGAGAAAATATGTTATTCTGTGTAACTATTTAATTCTACAAGAGAAATTTGCAATTTTATCAAAAGCTCATTTTTATTTGATTTATTTTATAAATTTTGATGATGTTTAGTTCGGTATTTAATTAACTATTGCTCTCATTATTTGTTCAAATTGATAACCATCATTATCAATTCAGAAGATTGTAGCGCACAAACTTTTAATAAGACAAGATCCAAAATAATTCAGTTATTACTCAACCAATGCAGCATCCATAATCAATCATTAAGGTAGGAAACATTTGTCAATTGCATCTTATGAAATTCTTGGATAGATGGTTTGCAAAACTCTTTTCCATAATCATTTGCATGCCTCTGGTGCTTCATCTCATTAAGGACACACAGTTAAGCCCGACACAAAAGTCAACACGATAATAATGCACCCCTCTTGGTAGGCCCATATTATTACCATCACCCTTCAATGAGATAGATGGCGTACCACCCTTGAGGTACGCATGCTTAGTTGATCAAGTTGTTCATCTGTGTCGCTAATGGAAAGTATCTTAGACTTAATTTTTTTTTATTGAGGGATTTTATATATATAAATACATATACATTATCCAATCACAATATATGTTTAGTAAGCATCATATACATGATATATCCCACAACACAAACATGCAATATAAAACATTAGCAATGGTTATGTCCATACTACTATAATTCATTAGAGCCAAAAGGAATTATTACCACCTAGGTTTACATATGCATGAACCTATTGTTGGTGTAGATCTGTGCTTGCCAATCAGGGTTGATCAGTTCAACCCTTAAACCAGTTAGCTCTCCTCTTGACCGATCGGTTGGTCATCTAAAACGACTGTCTGGCCTCCTATACAACTAATGTTTGGACACCTCCAAATGGTCGGTTGGGACCACTAGCCCGTCGGTTCACTCCTCTTACAATCCCCCAACCGGTTGATTCGTCACGTGAAATGGTCAGTTCGCTTGACATTGATCGTCATCATCGACATTGCAAGATATGAAACTATCATATTGCTATTAAATTAATTACATGGTAATGAGAAACCTAGAGTCACATTGGAGAGGAGCATATGTATGAAAGAATACTACCTTTACATTGGAAAGAAGAAGGTAGAGGCTCGGTATGCAAGCCAAGATATAATAGGAACAAAATGAGCCATTCAACCACACATAGATATTTGGGTTATTGGATATAATCATGCTACACATTCACCATAAAAACTCACTTTTAGGGCAACATCTGTAAATTGCATATAATCATATCATATAAATATATATATTAGTTTGGGATAATATGTGGTATTTAATCGTATATGTGCATTAACCAGTTTAAGTATTCACCTCGTATGCAATAAATAAATGATGAAAGAAAAAAATTGATCATATGGATTATCCCAAAACATAGTAAATTTATGTGGCTTTGATACCACTGTACAGAAATATGGTGACTGAATAGGTAGGGGAAACAAAAATTTAACTACCATATTCCCCTTAAACCAATGAATCATGTCAAAATCTATGCAATGGGAAGGATGGTTTACAAGGTCATACCTGGTCCTGGAGCAACTCCAACGACTATTACCTCATCATGGTCATGAGCCCTTTCTTCAAGTTGCACTTGAACAATGTCTGCATTGGCATCCTATTTGATCACCATGGACAATGAGTTAATGATGTCCTCCTAGCGGGAAAAGTATCCAAGCCTCTAGAGTAGTCCATACAGACCACCAAGAACTCTTTTCGTTATAGTAGAATGGATAAGAAGGATTTTTCCACTTACGATGGTGTACTAATCACCAACATGCTCTCCCATAATTGTTGTCCATTGATATCCCTCCCTTTAGTGGGTAGGACTTGTTGGGGTACTCTCGGTTACCACAACTAGAGAAGACAAACAATTGTTAGAGGAAATTGAGTTGTACCTCTGAGAAGCCCCCAATACCCCTCTATTTATAGTAGGGTCAGGGTTAGGGTTCCCAGTCTTAGTGGGAGTGGAAGGGACTCGAATATCACAAATTTCCACAACCTGTGAGTGACGAAATAGTCATTTAATGGGTGAGCCAATCGATTGGCATGCCATCTGATCGGTTCATTGAGTGAACCCAGTCATCTCGTTGTGTTTCCCAATCGTAATTATATTGTTAATTCTAATCAAATTAATGCACGACACCATGTCAGCACTAATCCTTGATGCAATCAAATTGATCCATAAATTGGGCATCGTGCACTGCATAACGGTCGGATGGTGACCTCGAGCCAATCAGTTGACTATGTGAACCAGTCAGTTCATACCTTGGCTCATCCAAAATTCAACCAATGCAATTTCCAATCAATCAGACTCTCCAACCGGTCAGTTCAACACTTCAATTGGTCAATTGGGAGTCCATTTAGTCAATTCATTGCTTAAATTGAATACCTAAACACTTTAGTAATCAATTTAATTATCATTCATATTAAACTCATATTCCAAGGGAATTCCTATGTGTTTGACCCTATAGGTTCCATATTACATTGGAATTGAATGCCCATAACTCATTAATGACTTCACAAGAAAAGAGCAGTGCCTAGTCACACATCAGTGCTACCCAAGTAAATGGAAAGTTGGATAACAACTTCAACCTACAATATGTGATAGGTGTTACAATGATTGTATAGTTCCTTTGTCTCTAATATCCGGATTGAACTCGAGGCACAGAACCATCATCCTTTCAATGTTCAATCCAGGTTCCTTGAACTAGAGCAGAATGTCTAAGAGATATGTGACCTCAATATCATATATTCATTCATATGTGTATGCACATACTTTCTCAGTCTTGTTTTTAAGTGGCCAGGATATAAAACTCATGTAGGAGGGACAAATCCCATCTACATCACTCATAGTCATCCCATGTGTCACAGTGCATTGGACCATCACCTTTATGGAAACCCTTATTCAGGATCACGATGGAAGATGTCAAAACACACCAAACAACATGTGATGAGTGTAATGATTTTAGGTCTAAGAACCACAATCACCACCTTCACTATGAGAGATGATTATGACCACCAATTATGGTTTCCATGTATCAATCTCAAGGTGGGTTTGTCTAATACATTGTTCTCTAATAAGTATATATGTGCTTGGCTTGATATCACATATCATGCCTGATGAGATTATGTCATCAACCAGCACACACTCTAGCCTTATGTGTTATTGTTTTCTATCAACCTTCCACAATAACACCGACTAGGGACATAGAAAGAATGTACATACTCTTAATATCTATATGATCTCATTGCTCAAGTCACGCACTTGAAGACATATATCATTGAGTAATGTTATTCTTTAGACATTAAATATTATTCCTCATTATCTCATACCTGGATGAATCAGAATGAATAAGAAGTTTGCCTTTATTATTAATCAAATCATTTATATAATATCCCATCACAAACATCATAGGATTGGCTCTGTGGACATACATACCAACAATAACATTAAGTAGATATCATCCTTTGTTTGCCACTATATGTGTAAATATCATGACTCCATTTAATCCTTCATTGATACATATAGAAGATTCATGTATAAAATAACAATCTAGATTTTGTATAAGGTTTTGTATTGAAATGCCACACTCAGCTACAAGACACAAAAGAGAACTCATAGGCACATCCCACAACCCTATTTTAGGAACAACCAGATAGCATGTGTCATGGAAGGACTTCACTTGTTAAAGTAAGTTAGTTGGCCAGAGAAGAGAGTTGGTTGGCCAGTGTCTCATCTGTAGTAACTATTTTTTTTGTCATTGGTTTGTCAGCTAATGTCTATGTGAATAGATATAATAATGCATACAATGGTACAACCTTCTTATTCATAAGAAATTTGAAAGATAAAAACTAAACATTACGTAGAATCCATCAATTAAGCAAGCTAATTAGTATAGCAGAAATATTCTACAAGCAACAAACATCACAATTCAACCTTTTTCTTACTAAATTTGCCTTAAATTTGCCCGACTTGTGCCTACTCAAGTAGACATTTCCATGGCATGGTTGTGTTCATGATTCACCATCAATACCTTAGGGTTTAGTCGGCCACCCTAAGGATAAAACAAATTATAGGTTTGCCTCTGGATAGAGAGAGCCCTAAGCCTCTCTACCTTTCTCCCTCTTGGCACTAGAATGGGGTTCCAACACAATCATGATTCAATCATATTTATCTTTTTCACATTATGCATGAACTGAGACTTCACCTCTAGGCACATATTACAAGGTTTCAAGACATATGGGTTCTCATTTATACCTTTTTGGAACATCCCTAAACCTCTAGCCCCTCGGGGCCTAATCTTCTCTAGGTTTTCATTACTTGAGCTTCACCCTAAGTGAGTTGGATCTATTTCACCACCCAGTGTATATTTTAGGGAAGGACAATGGTCTAGGGATCCTATATGGATTATGGTTACACTTGATTAATTAGGTCAACTAATCATTGAGTGCATCAATCAAGTTACATACAAACAACATTAAATTATTTGGGAGATCGATCTACTTTCATATCTTAAGAAGATATAACATGTATTATCATTCAATTTTAACTATCAAAATTAGGGTGCATGTCTCTCTTTAGACCATATTAAAGTAAGGAAATCATTTTGGGACATCACAAGGTCCAATCCTGAGGATAGAACCTCATAAGCTCGTCATAACTACCTGAAACTCAATACTTCACTTAATGTTATAATAACAATCACCATCTAGAATTTTATCTTTACATTAAAAAATATGCTCAATACCATTCAAGCTCTTATAAAATAGATATATGGCTAGCCATGCTATATGAGTGAATGTTGGGAAGTGAAGAAACAAGGTCTCAACAAGATGAGTGTGACCAAAATATGTATCCTGAGATGGATGTGTGACAATAAAAGAAAAGATAATTTGAGGAATGAACTTATTAGAAACAAAGTGGGGTGAAGAGCATCAAGGACAAGCAGTTGCATGCCATTTAAGATGGTATGAACATGTGCAACTTAGACTAACAAATGAACCTATTCAAATCAAGGTTATTGAGTTGATCACAATTGAAAGAAGCATAGGAAAACCTAAATAACTTGGGAAGGATTTGACAAAGAGAGATTTTGAATCTTTACATCATAATCAGAGTATGAACAATAATAGAACTGATTGAAAAAGAAGGATCCATGTATTTGTCCCAACACAGTTAATATTGAGGCTTAGATGATGATGACGATGATTCAAAAATGTGTGGGACTTACATCAAGTGCAGAATAAGCATTCAAATGCCTCCTTTATGCATAGAGGGTCACCTTGATATAATAGTTCTATTTCAAATTAAAATTTAGCATCATAACAATGAATAAAAGTCTTAAATTCTTTATAAAAAAATTCCTAAATATCAAGGAACACTATAGATAAGTCTCTTTTCAATGGCACAAGACATCATAAAATTTTCCATTTTTTAAGCATACTTCTGCATATAATCTGGATCCAAGTTCATACTTTAATGAATAACCACATGATTAACATCAAGAAGGTATTTAGGAGATTAAGAGAACATTCCAATTCGGATTTCCATTGGACTTGCTCAAAGAATCTAACGATAGAATTTTTAACATTATAGAGGATTAGAGAGCAAGTTTATGATTGTGTATATGAAGTAGGTACCAAGGCATCAATTACACATCAGTCACCTTCTAATAGAGAAATCCAACTCCTAAGAAGAGGAACCTTAATCGATCCCCCAAAGATCAAAACTTTCTCCATCCAAACTGCCAAACAAGTTTCTTCCCCATGAATGCTAGGGCAACTAAATCATGAAGGAAGAAGAAAGGCATGGTTTCACACTTGATCGAGTTTAGTTTGGGAGCAAACATGGGGATGGATCAAAGAAGAATAAGAAGAAGAAGGGAAAAAATGAGAAGGAAGAGAAGTATTGTGTAGTTTAGGGTTAAGAAGATATTGCAACTCACCAGGATTACAATTCCAAGGAAGAAGATGAACTTTACATGCACAAAATAGCAGGGTTTAAAAACAAATCCACAAACCTAATGGTCATCAACTTTCAACAAACGACAATGTTGGCTTATCCTCTACATTTTTGTCTCCACAACCAACCAAGAAAACATGGGTTCAGGGAAAGGAAGGGACAAAGTATTTATAGGTTGGGAAGAAGAGAGTAAGAGAGAGAAAGTAGGTTGGAGAAACTTCTCCAGCAATTGTCATTGCAGCTTCATCGGTCTTCACATAGCCATCCACTATCAGACTATTGGTTGATTCCCCATTAAGAAAGGCAAGATACAATCTCACAGTTTGCCCAATGCAATGTCACATTACCCTTGTTGGTCTATGCACCACACTACTTCCTTTGATATGTGTTCCACATGCAAACTCGTCAAGCAGATCCATTTGTCAGGTAAGGAAGAAGAGAGGGAGAGAGAGTGAAGGATCAAGTTCTCATCAATTGTGAGACATGGCATAATTTTCATTCGGTCTTCAGGTTCACATGTGTGAGATTGGAAACTTCGGTTGGCACAAAGCATCCTTGGGAAAGTTTGATGATTATCATTCTTGTGATTATGTTGAGAACCACATGGCCATCAACCTCTGTTCATGTCCAAGATTCATCAATTTACAGAGTCTCTAATACTATCATCATTCATCCTTCAGCAAAACCTCATCGGGCTTCACACGTGACCTTGGAGGAAACTACATGTCTTCATCAACTGATGAAACACTGCTCTCGCTGGAATCGGTTGATAAGAACAAAGAATTAGAAGTAGCCAATCTACTAGCCAAGCCACCGTTTAGGCCCAAAAATCCACGAACACAACAACACACACAACACACGCTCACACTAGTTATGTATTAAACTAATAATAAGGAATGATTACCCCACTTAGCTGGGATCCAACATATGTAAATCAATGTAAAGTAGATGGAGATAAACAAGCCAAAATGTATCATATTGTAATTAGAACCTTGTTAATATATTTAGTTTTCTACCATTTATTTTGTGTACTTGTCTTTTGTCCCATATCAGTGAACTCTATATTTAGTAACCTCTCATATCATATATAGGAGAGGTCTATGCTTTTCTTACCTATCTCAATATTAGAATCCTTTTATTATTTCACATGTTATCAGATAAATTTAATCCTATCCTAACTCCGATGACTCCCTTCCCTTTACCCTAGCCTCTACCTTCTCCTTCCTCATCCACCCACCTCCTCCTTCTTCTTCCTTATCGACCTGTAGTCTTCCCTTTTCTTATGTGGTCCCAAACACCTGCCTCCACCACTGACCACCACTAATCCTCCTTCACACCCCCTACTAATCTCTCCCTCTACTCACTACCACTCCATCATTCACACCCTCTCCTACAGATCTGCCTTCCATCACCTCTTCTTACACCATCATGTCACCCATCATCCTTCCACCCCCAACACCTAAAATCTTACCCCACATGGTTTCCCCTCCTATTACATGATGTTTCCCTACTAAACCTCCTCTCACCCTCCATTGTTCCCCTTCCCTCTCACTTGCCACACTGAACCCTCCTAGCCGCCCACCCACAACCATTGTCCATCCCTTCCATCCACCCACCCGTGAAAACTCTGCCTTCCCATCCATCCGTCTTCAATAACCCCAACACCGCCCCCACAAATCTTTTTTTGACATCCATATCATCTTATGAACCTTGTTTGATCTACCCTCCCAGGTTGTTCCTATTATAAAACACCTCTAATTTGATTTGACTTTATGTTTTAGGAAAGGACTTTCTCTCTTCCTTATACCTTCATCACATCTTTGTCTAATTGACGATGTGACGTTGGTTCCTTTCTCCTCTTTTCCCATGAATTAGGTTTATCAAAAATGTTGGTGTTATTTGGGGTGATGTTGCATGCCCCTATTTTATGATCTGCTACTCTACCACACATGTTTGGTGTCTTGTGTGGCCTAAGCACGAACTTGACTCTATCATGGCCTCTAGTGATAATTTAAGAACACTTTGTGTGATAACAATAAAATTGGTTGGTTCTAACTACCATACATGTTCTACTTTTTTGAGTTGTACGTCAAGGCCCAAGGCTGGAAGTCTCACCTTATTACTAATGCATCAGCTACTCCTGCCATGATTGCTGATAAGAAAACTAAGTAGTCTTATGACTTGTGGGTCAAGGATGACTCAAGAGTAATGACCTAGATAGTGAACAGTGCAGAACCTAAAATAAGTCAATCTCTTCTAAGACTTCAAACAACTAAGGCTATATGGGATCAATTATCTCATGTGTATTCACATCATAAAAACCCAAAATTCTGTCAAAAACTAGGTAAAAATAATTATCAACTAATACCTCGATCAAAGATTATAATCAACAATGTTGTTCTCTTTGGGATGAGTTTGAGGTTTACCATCCCTTGTCACCTTCTGACTGAAATCCAAAGACATTGATATGAATTATAGTTGGTACAATCTCTTTCTAGACTACCTGCCTCCCTATGAGAGAGTTGTGGATCAAATCTTGTCCAATGTTCCTCTACCCAAACTATGTAATGTTCAAAAAAGGGTCCAATGACTTCCATCAGTATCTTCTAGTATCCCAAGGCATCAACTCTTACTGTCTGGTCTAGTGATTCTGTTTGTGGTCACATTGGGTCATTTGGACCTATATGTGGTTAGCCACTAAGTGGGCCTAGAAGTGGTCAGTCCTCAACTGGACCTAGAAATGGTCCACCTCCTTTATCATGACATTATGGCTTACATGGTCAAAATAACAACACTAAAGATCATTGTTGGACTAACATAGATATCCTAACACATGTGCTAATTAGGTTTCTATTGACTTCACTGAGGAAGAGTGTGGCACAACATCCACTGCTTCTGCATATTAGATCCGCTCTAAATTGGAATAATTGATCCAAGAAAGACTTTGTGCTCAAACTGTGGTGGTGCATCCTGATGTTGATTATTACTTTTTAGCTTCCTCGACTCCCTATGGTAAAAATAGATGGATCATCGACTTTGGTGCTTCTACTCAAATTTTTGGAAATTCTAAACTTTTTTCATAATATGACTTGTACATCTAATATTCCCTTGTCACTAAGAAAATGGAAGTCTATACCCAGTACATGGGGTTGAAAATATTCAATCATTGAATTTTTTTTTCTTAGATTTGCCTTATATGTTCCACACTTTTCTGTGAATCACTTTCCATAAGTACAACTATTAAACGACTTCAATGATCTATTACCTTGATGGGTGTGTCTTTCAAGATCTCCACACAATGATGAGGATTGGTTTGGGCCATAAGGAACCATATCTCTTATACTACCTTGATGCTCTACAAACTGTTGCTATGCTATCTTTGTCAGTTTCAAATCTTCAATGGTACTATCGATTGGGTCATTTCTTAGCCACCATATTTTGAAGATACACTGTACTTTTTGTATTTGGATTTGAATTTATCTATGGATTTTCTAGTAGATACTCCTCTACATGTACTTATTACCACAAGCCTACAACTCCCCCTAGGTCCCCTCCCTAAATCAATGTTCCATCTTTGTCAATAGATCATGAAACCAATCATATACCTTTAGACTTGGATATTCCAATTATTATGAAAAGGGCGCTCTCTTATACTTTCAATCCTATAAGTAATTCTTGTTCTGATGCTAATCTTGGTTCAAGTTTTGTTACTTTTATTGCTTCTCTTTAAAAGTCAAATGGAAAATAGAACTATGGTAACCTTGCAACAATTTTCTTCGTTTGAGTTTACCTTTCCTATGACTATTAATCATGATGAAATCCGTGAAGTTTTGACCCACTATTTTTGTTCCTAAGACTACAGATGAAGCCTTGAATTATCCTTCCTGGAGTCATGCAATGGAGGTGGAAATGAAGTGCTTCGTATACACAACATACATGGGATTTGGTAGATGCCCCTACAAAACTCTCTCTTGTGGTTTGTGGATGGATCTTAACTATTAAATATCAACTTCATGGCAAGTTTGAACACCTTAAGGCTTATATTGTTGCTTAGGGATATACACAGACTTATGACATAGATTATTTTGAAAGTTTTTCACATGTTTCTCATCTCAACTCTATCTATGTCCTTATTTCTATGGTTATCAATAAATATTAACCTCTATTCTAATTAGATGTCATAAAGTTTTCTTGTATGACAATTTTCATGAGGAGGTGTACATGGAGCAACCACCTAGATTTTTTGTCTATGGGAGTGTTACAAAGTTTGCCACCTAAGAAAAACCATTTATGGACTAAACAAAACCCAAGAGTGTGGTTTAATAAATCAAATCAAATTCTTGTTGTGTTTATCTATAAATGCTCACATTTTGATCATTTGTGCATGTAAGTTATTCTGATAGTAAATGTGGATATTATCATCATTTCAGGGAATGACCATTAGGGTATGCAAGACACTAAGGAATATTTAAGAAAAAACTTTTTACTAAGTATCTATGAAAATAGTTCTATTTTTTGGTAATTGAAGTATCACATTCTTCTTCTGGTGTATGTCTATATTAGCACAAGTATATCCTTGATCTACTAAATGAATCTGGCATGTTGGGTGCCAATCCAGTCAACACACCTCTGGATCCCAACACTAACTGGGTTGATGATTCTTCTCTTTCATATCCTAATAGAAAGCAATATAGAAGACTTGTGGGTTAGCTCATTTACTTGATTGTTACACAATCATGTATTACATCAAGTGTTGGACCTTTTAGTAGGTAATCTGATAAGCCTCTACAATGTCATTAGGATGTCATTTGTCTCATTCTCAAATTCTTAAAAAGTTCTCCTTGAAAAGGTATTTTCTACAAAAAAATGGGCACTGCAAAATTAATGGATTTTTTGACTATATAGGAAGCATGGATGATTGTAAATCTACCTTAATTTACTGCACCTTTGTAGATGATAATTTTGTCACTTAGAGAAGTAATAAGCAATCTATTGTGGCTAGATACAGTGTTGAAATTGAGTATGAAGTCATGGATCATACTACATATGAGTTGAATTTGGAATCTATGATTCTGAGCCCATTCCTATGTATAGTGATAAGAAACCCTATACCTTCATTGTGAGAAATTCCACATTCTATGAGCACACCAATTATATTGAGGTAGACTGTCACTTCTCCATGGAGTCTATTCTATCCAGACACATATCCACTCCATACATCAAGACTGAGGATCAACTTGTTAACATCGTTACAAAGTTGCTGCCAAAGACAAGATTCATCTCTATAGTGGACAAAATGGGCATGCATGGTATCTATGCTCCATCTTGAGGGGTAGCATTAATTTATTTAGTTTTCTATTATATATTGTGTGCCTTTTAGTTTCTTGTCTTTTGTCCCATGTTGGTGAACTCTATATTTACTAACACATATCATATATAATGAGAGGGTCTATATGTGTTGTACCTATCTCAATAATAGAATCCTTTCATTAGGTTACAAACATCAACACATGTGTTATTCCACTTAAATTCATAAAATCATGCTAAAGTGTATTTTATACAAACAAGATGTCAAGGCTAATTCGAGATATCACTCAATCAAGTGATTACAAAACCTTTTCAATCATGCCTTTAAGATAATAAATAATATAACTAAGATAACTAACCTATTTAAAGGGTTTATGTCAGGGGCCCTATGAATTGTCTCCCTCTTAAAAGTTTCATCCTCTAAACTCAAAATAAGTCAAGATGAGTTGTCTTTATTCTCTCTCAAGATCTTATGTTGCCTCTTTGTAATTAAGATGTTTTTGTGGTACTCTAATTGTAGACATTTCATGGTTACTAAGTTTCTAATACTTTCTATTTATGATCAGTATTGGTCCTTTACAAGTATCAGTGTGCTAGTTGACCTTAGTTGTTTGTAGATCTGAGTTGTAGTTGAGTGAAATTTTCTTAACATGGATACATGAAAGCTTTTGCATAATTGTTGTAATTAGGTGGTTACAAAGATCTATAGCAACATCATCTATCTTCCATTTTATAGGATAAAGATGTATATATCTAGGGGTCAACTTAATCTTCTTTCTAAATCTGAGAGCACTTTTCTATGAAGAAACTTTGCCAACTTTATATTGAAAGGGTTTTTTCCTTCTGTCTACATAACTATTTTGTCTATCTTGTCCAACCTTGAAATGTTGGATGATCACCTTCATCTTTATGTAATGTGTTGAATGAAAATAAGACCCACTAATGTTTCTCGCTTACTTCATACCAAAATATTAGAGATACACACTTCCAACCATATAACACTTTGTAAGGTGCCAACCTTATACTATATCGATGACTATTTTTGTAGATGAACTCTATTTGACTTACATGCACATCCCAAATTCCTAGAAATTGTAAAGCACACACTCTCAACATGTTTTCTAGTGTCTAAGTTGTTCTTTCTGACTATCTTACAGTCTGAGCATGGAAAGTTGTACTAAAAATAAGCTTTGTCCCCATAGAAATATGTAGTGTATCCAAAAAACTCAAAGTAAATTGTGGCCCTCTATTTGATACTATTGTTAGGGGAACCACGTGTAGTCTAAATATTTTATCTATATGTATATTTGTTCTAGCTTATGAATCTATTTTGACGTTCTTCCTTATCTTGTTGTTACACTCCACAACGTGCCACGATCTCAACTACATCCTTCTTCATGCTCAGACACCAAAACAGTCTCTTCAAATTTTGGTACATCTTAGTACTTTCGTGATGCATACATAGAAGTATGTGCATCTTCTAGGTCTATTCTTCTCAAATATGCTTGGTTGGGTACACACAACCTTCCATTGGATCATGAAAGGTTGTCTTATGATAAGTAGAATGCCTTTCCCTTTCATTTCTACACCTCATGCTTAATATTTTCAATTTATGGTCTATACATTATTGGTACTAGATCTGTTTTTCTAGAGTTGTCTTAATCAATAATTTCTCTAATAGTAATCCCTCACATGTTATACTCAATTGAGTATTCATCTCCCTTGGATCTAACAATATGTCTTTCCTTCCATGTGTTGATTTGTATAATCATGCTATGGATGAAGATGATGATTTATGACTCGATGTGTCTGCAACCACATTGTCCTTACTGGGATGATAATCAATTTTGAACTCATAGTCTTTAATCAATTCAAGCCACTAGCTTTGTCTTAAGTTCAAATCGTTCTGATTAGTAACATATTTCCATTCTTTTATGATCATGAAATACTTGACATGGTTATCCATATGGATAGTGTCATCAATTATTAAGGGATAACACAACTGTAGCCAAATATAAGTCATGAGTTGCATAATTTTCCTCATGCTTATTCAACTGTCTAGAATCATATGCAATTACCTTGCCATCTTGCATAGGTACAGACCCCAAATTCCTTTCAATGAAGCATCACAATAACCTAAGAAGATTTTACCAACCTTGGGTAATGACAAAACTAGAGCTATTGTCATCCTCTCTTTGAAACCCTAAAAACTATTCTCACATAGTTCTGTCCCTACATACAATGCATCTTTCCATGTTAACCATGTTAATGCCATTGCTATAATACTGAATAAAACATCTATAAATCCTACTAATCCCAAAAATCTACAAACTTTAGTTGGAGTTTTGGGTTGCTCACATGTAATACTGGCTCAACCTTTTTGGTATCTACATAAATCCCTTGTCTAGAGATAACATGGCCTAAAAAGGCAACATTTGAAAGCCAAAACTCACATTTACTAAACTTATCATATAAGCAATGCTATCGTAATAATTGCAAAGAGGTTTATATATGATATTCATATTGCTCAACCTTTTCAGAATAGATTAATATATTATCTATGAATACGACCACAAACCTGTCCAAAAACTACTTGAACACTTTGCTTATGAAATCCATGAATGTTGCCAATGCATTGGTTAGTTCAAATGACATAACCAAAAACTCATGGAATACATACCTTGTGCAACAAATTGTCTTTGGCACATACTCATGCTTAATTTCTAGCTGATGGTAGCCTTACCTCAATTCTACTATAGAAAGAATAGAGTTGATCCAAGAAAACATCAATCCTAGGTAAAGGATACCTATTCTACATTGTAACCTTATTCAAGTGCCTCTAGTCAATGCACAATCTCATTGTGCCATGTTTTTTCTTAACAAATAAGATTGGCACTCCCATGGAGATGTACTTGGATGTATAAAATATTTATTTAACAATTCTTGCAAGTGAGTCTTGAGTTCTCTAAATTATACTAGCTCCATTTGATATTGCGGTAAAGAGATTGACAAACTACTGAAAAACACTAGAGGGGGGGTGAATAGAGTTTTAAAGATATTTTAACAATTTTTTAACTCAAACAACCAACCACAAGAATATTGGACAAGGGGACAAGGATTTAGAGTGGTTCCCACCTTAGCAAATGCTAAGGTAGTCAGTCCACTACCCGGTTGCTTACCCAACCGAGATTTGGAAAGAATTTAATTTTATTACCTCGCAAGGACTTTACATAAAATTACAATTCTCTACCTAAACCCTTCAAGCAGCCTTCACCTTGAAGTAATTGCACCAACCTTAAAGCAGCCTTCACCTAGAAGTAATTGCACCAACCTTGAAGCAGTCTTCCTCCTGAAGTAGCTTCCCATTGCAATAGCCTTCTTGAAGTAGCTTCCCGTTGCAATAGCCTTCTTGAAGTAGCTTGAAGTCCACCTTCTCCTCCGAGAAGAACCTTCTCCAATCCGCAGCCTCCAACCCTAGGAGTAGCAAGGAGAATACAAAGAATAAAAGGAACAAGAAAGGAAAATGGAAATTACAACTTATCCTTTAAAGCACAAGGCTTGATTTGCCTTTATCAAGCGTGTAGATCTCCTAACCAATGTGTATGGAAGTGTGATTGCAGTGGATAGGAGATATTAGCCTATAGGACACGAAATTGGAGCAATGGAAATGAATAGCCAATGTTGGAATTGCTCTATTGCTCAAAACAGATTGCCAATGTAAGCTCAAGTGTATCTCAAGTGTAGGATTGTTGTGTTTAGGTGTCCTAAGGCTTGTCCTATTTATAGGAATGGCCTATGGATGCTTAAGGACGTTCTAGACACTTTCTAGGGGGTTCTAAGTGCTCAACTAGCCGTTAGGTATAAGTTAGTTGCTTTAGCAACGACTAGTTAATTAATTTTGCAGTTGCTATCAGAGTCCATCTCGGTCGAGGAATTGTCGACCGAGATACCTACTCGTTCGAAGTTTTGTCGACCGACAGGCTCTCTGGATCAAGTGTTAGCAACGTTCATCTCCAACTGCCAACTACCTTCTTAGCTATGTCTAACGGCTACTTGGGTCATTCTCGGTCGAGAAGTTTGTTGACTGAGAGTGTCTCGGTCGAGGAGTTTGTCGACCGAGATTGACCATGTTTCAATTTTTCAATTAAGGCACTACGTGTGTGTATGAGTGTGCATATGTGACACTATTGAAGGGGATGACCTATCTAAATGTTGTGTTTAGCTAGGAAATATCTAACGCTTGATTTACATGAAGTCTAAGTACTTGTACATTATATATTTGTACAAGTTTACAATTGATTACATTTCATGACATTTACAATCATTCAAGCATATAGATTCCCTAGAGCTTTGTCATCCACCTCATTCCTGCAACACTCAAGTAGCACGTTAGATCAACAAGAATGAAATGTTTGTCATCATCGAAACAAAGGGATTTATCATAATGTCAATTTAGCCAACAATCTCCCCCTTTTTGAAGATGACAAACATTTCCTAAATATAAAATAAGGAAATATAGAACATGTGAGTTTCATACCTGAAATTACCTTTATAGCCATCTTTGGTTTTGCAAGTGACTGCTGGCCAAGATATTATGAAACTCATTTTGATTTTATGTTTGTGATTTTATATTATTTCTCCCCCTTTGTCATTTCAAAAAGATATCCAAGTTGAATATTTTATATTTCTTCTCCCTCTTGATGTTATACTATGCTCCCCCTTAAATAGATATTCTATTAGGAACATGGATTTAATATCATTTTTGTCTAATTTAGCCATAATTTGTTAATCATTTGCAAAGGATGTTAAGCCTTGAAATGATATGAGATCATGTTAGGTTCATGGCATATGTATTGATTTCTCACCTATTTTACAAGGGATGTTAAGCCCTGAAAATGAAATGAGAATCCTTTAATCTTATAGTACATAAAAATGTCTCTAACCAAATGCATGGGATGTTAAGCCCTGATTTCTTTAGAGAGTTCCTTTAAGAACAAGATATATCATTTTTATGAAATTCATAGATTTCTTCATAACCAAGAGTAAAAATACTAAGGTCGTAATAAGCTTCAAGTGATGTTTACAATGTTTTTGTAAGCTTCTTAATCAAACAATCCAATTTGTTTTTATGAGCTCCCCCTTAATCTTACAATCAAAGCAATTTAAAGCTTCTAAGGTCACAAATGATTTTAAATTTTGATTTTGACCTTTATCAAAAGTATACTAAGATTAAGTACAATAAAATGATGTCCAAATAAGCATTTCATCAAAGCTTATTTTAGGTCGACCTTGACTTCGACCATAGCGCCCCTTGGTCAAATTTCATTTCAACCAAGAGGCAAAATCTGCAGATTTCACATGTGAAGTATAAATTTTGCATGTAACTTAAAGAGATATTAATTTGAAATACTTTGAGTAAAACCTATATGACATAGTCCATGCACATCATAGATTCTTATTTTTTTTTAATGCAACATAGAAACATCTTTACATGTAGAGAACTGAATGGTGAAATAGTGAACACATATGTATGATGATAGAACACTAGAATCATGAAATTTCAATACAGGATTGCTATGTAGATATGTCAAGGAATATTAGAATAAACCATGAAAACAGTAATTTTCCTTGACTTAAAACAAATATGATTCATAACATAGATGAAAATATTCTTATATAAATGTCCCAGGATGGTTTCCAAAATTTATATACAAACAGTCATAAATAGATAGCAATTTGATCAATTGAAAATATATTCAGCAGATTTATTGCAGACTGGAAATCAGTGACCTGCTCGGTCGACAATTTCTCGACCGAATGTTCACTCGATCGACAGATTCTCGACCGACAAAGTTTCTGGAATGTTTTCAGAACTGTTAATTTCTTCCAAGTAAAACAAAATTATGCAAGTTGAAGCTCGATTGTGTTGAGATATGACATTTGTATATCAAGAATCAGTTTAGGTCAAATCTCAACTAGTTAAATTTAGGCGTCTAAGTTTTAGGGATCCAAACTAAATCATCATTCTTTTTCTTATATGGGCATAAAAATGAATAATGTCCAAGGCGCATGCAATAATGACAACTAATGGAGTCAACTTCATTTCTCTTTCTAGGAATTGTGTTCTTAGGTACAAACATAATCTTAGTTTTGGATGCTTTAGCCCTTTTGGGTTTATTTCTCTTTGGATCATATCCTAATCCTCTTCTTCCATTATAACTAGAGGAAATTTTCAGAATATTTGCAAGCATGTCATTTCCTCTTAACTCATTTATATTTCTTTGTAACTTAGCAATATCATCCATCTTCTTGTTTATATCTTTCTTTGCTTGATCTAAATCAGATACTAGAGAGTTTCTTTCTTTGACAACCTCATCATAATCTAAGTGTGAACATAGAACAGGTTGTTTCTGAAGATCATTCATTTGAGTTTGCAAGTTTAACTTTTCTAAGGAAAGAAGATTGCAATCAGCTTCTACAGATTTTAACTTAAGATCATAATCTTTATTTTCCTTTTTGAGATCTTCATTTTCAGATGCAAGAGCAAGAAGTTAAACATTTAAATCATCATTTACTTTATTTGATTTCTTAAGTTTTTTCTTGCACTCAATATATTTCTCATGAGTATCTTGAAGACTAGCAATTAGATCTTCTTTTGGTAGATCAAAAAGACTTACCTCTTCTTCTTCTTCATTTGTTGTAGCAATGAGGCATTCTACTTCTTCTTTTCCATCATCACTATCATCACTTGAATCATCCCATGCATCTTTATATGCTCTTTCTTTCTTTTTGTGAGATGATTTCTTCCCTTTCTTGAGTTTTGGACAATCACCTTTCATGTGTCCCTTCTTGCCACATTCAAAGCACCTGGAAGAAGAAACACTAGGAGTTTTATTAGTTTTAAAACTTTTATATTGCTTACCATTTACAATGAGAGTTTCTTCTTCACTATCATCTTCACTTGTATCATGATTGTCCTTGGTTGATGCCTTGAATGCAATGATCTTCTTTTTCCCTTGTTGAAGTTCACGTTCTCTTCTTTCTTCCTCTTCTAACGTTGCCTCATGAGCTTCTAGGTTGCCTATGAGTTGTTCCATCTTTAGTCGGGTGAGGTCATTTGCTTCTTCAATGGCCGTCACCTTGGGTTTGTATTTGGGAGGAAGTGATTTAAGAATCTTTGATACCTGATCTTCCTCAAGTACAACTTTACCTAAAGCATTTAAACCATTTACAATAGAAGAGAATTTTGCATACATTTCACTAATAGATTCATTTGGATCCATACGGAAATGTTCAAACTTTTGTTTAAGCATACTAACTTTGGAATTCTTAACTTGAACTGTCCCTTCATAAGTTATAGAAAGTCTATGCCATATTTCATAGGCTGTTTCACAGTTTGATATTCTATTAAATTCTCCTACTGAAATTGAACAATAAAGAATACTTACCGCCTTTGCATTCATTTGAGCCGATTTTACCGTATTTGCATCCCACTCTGCATAATGCATTTGAGGAAGCTCGTATGGGGTTGACACCATCCTCCATAAGTCCCAACTGATGCCTTGGAAGTAGAACTGCATCCTTCTCTTCCAATATGTGTAGTTTGTTCCATCAAACGCTGGAGGCCTAGCAACAAGTGTCCCTTCAAGATTAAGGTTGTTGAGCACCCCGTCACCCATTCTTCAAGACCTTGTTAGGGTTCCTTGAAGCCTGCTCTGATACCAATTGAAAAACACTAGAGGGGGGGGTGAATAGAGTTTTAAAGATATTTTAACAATTTTTTAACTCAAACAACCAACCACAAGAATATTGGACAAGGGGACAAGGATTTAGAGTGGTTCCTACCTTAGCAAATACTAAGGTAGTCAGTCCACTACCCGGTTGCTTACCCAACCGGGATTTGGAAAGAATTTAATTTTATTACCTCGCAAGGACTTTACATAAAATTACAATTCTCTCCCTAAACCCTTCAAGCAGCCTTCACCTTGAAGTAATTGCACCAACCTTGAAGCAGCCTTCACCTAGAAGTAATTGCACCAACCTTGAAGCAGCCTTCCTCCTGAAGTAGCTTCCCGTTGCAATAGCCTTCTTGAAGTAGCTTCCCGTTGCAATATCCTTCTTGAAGTAGCTTGAAGTCCACCTTCTCCTCTGAGAAGAACCTTCTCCAATCCGCAGCCTCCAACCCTAGGAGTAGCAAGGAGAATACAAAGAATAAAAGGAACAAGAAAGGAAAATGGAAATTACAACTTATCCTTTAAAGCACAAGGCTTGATTTACCTATATCAAGCGTGTAGATCTCCTAACCAATGTGTATGGAAGTGTGATTGCAGTGGATAGGATATATTAGCCTATAGGACACGAAATTGGAGCAATGGAAATGAATAGCCAATGTTGGAATTGCTCTATTGCTCAAAACAGATTGCCAATGTAAGCTCAAGTGTATCTCAAGTGTAGGATTGTTGTGTTTAGGTGTCCTAAGGCTTGTCCTATTTATAGGAATGGCTTATGGATGCTTAAGGACGTTCTAAACACTTTCTAGGGGGTTCTAAGTGCTCAACTAGCCGTTAGGTATAAGTTAGTTGCTTTAGCAACGGCTAGTTAATTAATTCTGCAGTTGCTGTCAGAGTCCATCTCGGTCGAGGAATTGTCGACCGAGATACCTACTCGGTCAAAGTTTTGTCGACCGACAGGCTCTCTGGATCAAGTGTTAGCAACGTTCATCTCCAACTGCCAACTACCTTCTTAGCTGTGTCTAACGGCTACTTGGGTCATTCTCGGTCGAGAAGTTTGTCGACCGAGAGTGTCTCGGTCAAGGAGTTTGTCGACCGAGATTGACCCTGTTTCAATTTTTCAATTAAGGCACTACGTTGGTGTATGAGTGTGCATATGTGACACTATTGAAGGGGATGACCTATCTAAATGTGGTGTTTAGCTAGGAAAGATCTAACGCTTGATTTACATGAAGTCTAAGTACTTGTACATTATATATTTGTACAAGTTTACAATTGATTACATTTCATGACATTTACAATCATTCAAGCATATAGATTCCCTAGAGCTTTGTCATCCACCTCATTCCTACAACATTCAAGTAGCACGTCAGATCAACAAGAATGAAATGTTTGTCATCATCGAAACAAAGGGATTTATCATAATGTCAATTTAGCCAACAACTACATGTTTCTAGGATGATTTCAAAATCAACTTCTCTATGTGGAGGTAATCCTAAAAACTCATCAAGTAACATGTTAGTGAACTTCTAAACTATAGGTACTTTTGAAAAACTAGGACTCTCAATAGAAGCATATATCACATATCAAGATATCCCTAACATCCCCTTCTTAACATACTTTCTGGATTCATCATAGAAATCATGTGTTGGAAGGCCTTTGTATCCCCAACAAAGGTCCATGCTCTATCATTATCATAAAATTATGCTTCCTTTGTAACGAAATTTAACCTTGCTTTATATTATTCTAAACAATTCATCCCAAGGATTACATCAAATCCTACCATTCTAAATGGAACAAGGTTTACTTGATAACTTTGCATCGAAAAAACACATTTGGGACCTAACTCAGCTATAAACATAGGGTCTACAATAAGAATTTCAAAGACAAAATCATAGGGTAAATGTAATACAAGAATATGACTTTAGTCTATCATAACTCTAGTAAAAAAATAATGACTAGCATTAGGATCTATTAAAATATAAACAAGGTTAGGTGACATCAATGAATGATTGCATCTGATCTATCACTACTCATGGAAATACCACTCCATTAAGTGCATGTTTGGTTCCTAGTGGTTGCAACACGTTGTGCAGTTTCTAAATAGGAAATTGAACTGTTTGAGTTGGAACCGCAACTACTTTGTTTGGTTGGAGGTAGCTACAACCTAGTTACTTCTTTTTCATCTGTTTGGTTCCCTGTAGTTACACATTCCATTCACCATAGGTGTACTTACCATCCAACAAATTCCTACTACTGTTTGCTAACGTTTCTATAGAATTCTAACTTCTTCTGATTACACATTCAGGAGTGAATGATCAATACAACCAAGTTTGAATAAACAACACAAATTTGAGACCATACATTTCTGGTGATTATAAGACCAAAAGGAGTATGCCATGGATCAATTTCTATACATTCGTCAAAAAAAAAGCACAAGCCATTTCAAGTACAAGTCAAAACAGAGAAAAGGTTTATTTTAGAGTTCAGAAAAATGCCACGTATAGCCTTGTGATTACAAAATTTAGAATTTTTAGAAATTCAAAACAAAATTCTGCAGTTGCTGCACATGTAGAAATTCATGTTGCTCCTCTCTATTTGCTCCTAGAATGCTTCCCTTGATTCTCCATGCTTTCTCCCTATTATTAGTAAGTGATGAACTATTAGTTACATAAACAAGAGAAAACAATATTTGCAAGTGATGAACTATAAATTTCATAAACAGGAGAAATCAAACAGTAGCACACATTTTAAAAATGCTCCAACAGCAAACTCATAATCTAAACAAGTGATGATTAAATATTAATCAGTAGTGCATATTAATTGGTGCCATGGTGTCAATACAAGACCAAAGAAAACACCTCCCCGGTTAGGCGGCTGCTTCACGGTAGAGACTCTCTCTGAATATTCTTCATGTACAACAAACTACTACATCTGCGGGGGCTCTGAATCTAAGATCGTCCTCATCTTCTACAAATAAGTGGTGTGTGAGATTGGTTAACACCTGGTGGCACTTGAGAATAGGACGCGGTGCATTTGGCAAAAAGCCCATATGGAAACCAGAGAAACAAACGCCGCCAGAGAAAGGAAAAGATAGAACAATGATGGTCTATCTTGAGAGCAGGTTAAAATTAGAACAGAGCACGTTGAAGGAAATCAACTGTCCAAAGTAACCTCAATAAGCTATTGCCTACGAAATAGCACAAACACATGAGAGAATGAGAAAGCATCACCATGATGACATCACCACCCATACCTCCCTGATCACTCAGGCATTCTTGTG
Organism: Alisma plantago-aquatica; assembly: GCA_963693085.1. Classification (NCBI taxonomy): domain Eukaryota; kingdom Viridiplantae; phylum Streptophyta; class Magnoliopsida; order Alismatales; family Alismataceae; genus Alisma; species Alisma plantago-aquatica. Next base: position 924,301,221 of record OY856412.1, on the reverse strand, counting down.
AACATGTTCAGGGAGGGACGTGATATATAATTCAAACCCAGAATTAGAAAATTAAACATAGATGTTTGTATAAAGAGAATATGTAGCTTCTGTATTGGTATCAAATTTCCATGTCAGGTAAACACAAGAGAAGGGGCAAAACAAAACAGCCATGAACAGGAAGAAGCTTGAACAAACAAAAATTGAATACGGAGAAAGCTGAGGAAATCATGTGAGGGAAGGAAACCCACCTGCTGACTATTCTCAGGGAAGCAGAGCAGTTGTCCACGCTACTTTAGCACAGGGCAGTTGTTGTGCCAGCACAAGGCAACTCGGGGAAAACAATAGTCGGGAGAACGAGGAGGAAGTCCCTCTACCGGGTGAACCAGGAGAAAGTCCTGCCATTTTCAGGTGTAGAAGATTGAAGTATTGCCATCGATGGATGAGAGGAAGAAGTATAGCAGAAACAGAGGATGAAAGTCATAGGAGGAGAGGATAGGAGGTGGAGAGGTAGCCCTAGTGCGCTTCGCGGTGTGGAAAATGAACCGCGCTCAAATCGGAGGCAGTTCTTTTCCCTCACTTTCGTACTGGGCTGGATAGGAGGTGCGGGTTTATTTTCCCAAAGTGGGTTGGGCCTGCACATAACCAAACAAATGAGTTGCAAAATATTGTGTGGTTGGAGATGCACCTGTTGGAACCCAACCCAACCAAACGGGCCCAAATATTCATAGCATAAGTTTGACCATTATAGGGCACCTTTCTTTTTCCTCTTTGAGATGCAACTCCCTTTCAAAGGACCTTGCTTCATTTACTACTCCTCTAAATCCAATTTGTTGTTCATTGGGTTTGTTGATATTGCCCCCTTGGTCTCTGTCATGACTGTTGTATCCTCCTTGCAAGAATTCTCTAGCATAGTGCCCAAGTTGCCCACACATATAACACATGGGTGGGTTAGAACCCCAACACTTATCTTATGAAGACGTCTACAACTTGTGCATTGCTTTGGTGATGAAGCATAACTACATGCTCCAGACTCTTGTGACTATTGGTGGTTCTAAATTGTTGGCCATCTAAGGCTATTATCCTCTAAAATGACCTTTATCGTTTCTCCCTGTACCTCTGTATGGTTGTTGCCTTGGCAGTGCACTAAATGTCTGGCGGGAATAACGATTACGAATAACAAAACATTAGATTTCAAACCTACCCATTTATTACATATTATTTGATTTACTAATTCTTTATATTGGGACGTGTCAACAGTCAAATGTTTTGGCAATTCCTCGTGGGAAGACGAAGCAATATAATTTTGAACCATAGTTTTGATCTTTGTTTATCTTTGGTAGAAATAATATCTTGGGGTTTGCAATGATAACTTGGTATATCAACTATAGGACCATTAACTAAAATGTGTCTATGATTAACTAATTTCTTGGTTTCAGGAATGGTTGAAATCATACCCCATCGATAAAAAATATTATTCAAACACATCTCAAGTAGTCGTAGTAAGCTTAACAGATCAAGAAACAAGAGCACATATCTGGTAATTGTCATTGTCCCTTGCTTTAGTGAATCAAACTATGTACTTTGTTACACACATATGTCTCAAGATAGTAGCATGACTCAAAACATCTTCTAAAATTAGCCCAAGTAATATGGTTTTTCTAGCCCCTTGCATATGTTCTTAATCTGATTAGTGGATAGCATTGCCTTGTAGTAGATAGACATCATGCTCCACTTCTTGATCTCCTTATACATGGTCAACTAATAGATCTTTCTAGTTTTAAACAGTCAAGCATTTGCTTCATCTGGGTCCAAACTTCATGTGAAATCATATGCCCCAACATTTTTCAGCTTTTCAAATGAATAGCTTAGCTCTCTGATAGGGTCTAGTTGTAGTGCATGAGCTCTAGTGCCTCCTATTTCCTGAGTAATGGCATCCATGATACCTTGCACCGTTGCTAAATATCATGTGAAATTGTAGATCAAGAGCATGTGGTTGATGTGGAGGCCTTAGTGCTTCCTTCACATCAGGTACACACTCAACAGTGTGAACTAACTTTATTCTAAATGAGGGAGGAGGTGGATGAGGTTCATTTTCTACATGACCTTCTAGAGCTTCATATGATCCACCTATACCAAGAGCCAGGCCCAAGTCCCGATCTTCCCATCTCAGTTCCATAGTTGTAAAATACATATATTACAAACTATTGTAAGGAAAAAGTCTCGACACATCCTAAGTTCTTTTACAAACTCAAAACCTTAAGATTTGATACCAACTTTTGGGATCCAATTTCAATAATCAACTACAATCTAATTATCAAAACTAAACTTGAGTTTTAGACCACACTAACCCCTAAGATACAATCCTAAGTGGTAATAATTACAAACATGTCATCGAAGAAGAAATTTAGTAATAATAGTTTAACAAAATACCATCCTTCACTTGTCAATATATTTACAAAGATCATGACTTCATTTAATTCTCCATAGCTACATTTATAATATTTGCATATAAACAATGAAGGATTAAATGAAGTCATGCAATTTTTACATATATTGAAAATGGAAGGATGATATTTGGTTAATCTATTGTTACTACATTACTTCTTGGATAACATGTTTGTTATTATTACTGATTGGGTTTTTCACTTGGGGGTTAGTGTGGTATAAACATCAGGTTTGGTATCGATAATCAGATTGTAGTTGATTATTAGAATCGGGTCCTGACAAGTACAATATATTGTCATTAGAACACAAATCATATATATAGGAGACAAGACATAATTACAGGCCTGGACAAAAACCCTAATGCGTCGACATGCTTAGGCCCAATTGCTAAATAGATAATAAAGGGGGGTCATGGAATGATGAGACTAATATACAAAAGCTCACAAACCAAGGTAGCTTGATTATAAGCTATGTAGATGCATAGTGGGTATGACATGTCCCTTATTGGAGGTCAAAATCAGGCTTCTAGATATTCTTGAGGAAACATCTAGTCAATTGTAGGAGCAAGAACCAGTATGTGGTAGTTAGTTTGCATATTGAGGCTGAATAACATCTACGAATCATGCTATTGCGACATTCAGTGGTTACCCCCTATTGTTAATGATATAGGACACATGAAGTTTTAAAATGTAACATCAAGCGTCACTTATGTAACCACAATCCTTATTTGCATAAGGAAACAAATCTCCAAGAAGTGGATTGTTATTTTTTGAAGACCTGGTCATGATGAAGAAAATAATGATACAACACTGGAAGGCAAGAGAACAAGGTGTTGTAATCTTCAAAAATATTTTTCCATCCTCACTATTACTTCATGTGTAACAAGTTGGGGTTATATGTTATACACTCCTCAGTTTGAGGGAGGTGTTTTTGGGGTGATTTTTTTTATTGACCCTACACACACCAACATGTATCCACTTTTACTTAGCTTGTTCTGTCAATTTTCAACACCCATGTCCACTTCTATATTAGGAACCTACATGTACATGTTTATGGCCAATGAAGATTAGTTGCATCTAATTTTTAACAATGATGATCAAGCTATGATACATATTGCCCACTATCCCATATTTCATGAATGCCCAAACAAATTCAAGTGGGTTGACATTTTGTATGAAACCTTATGAAAGGAAAGTAGATATCCCTCCACATATGAAGTCTAAAGAGAAAATTGTAGACATTTTTTTCCAAACCTATACTTCCAACTCTCTTATACCATATGACTTGCAAGATGTGTACTCCCCATTTTAAGGGAAAGTGTTGAATTTAAAGAGACTGATGAGAAACTTGTGTCTTCTACTTATCTTGTACATACAGTACATCATATTATATGCTTTCATATATAACCCTATTTTGTTCATTTTCAAGCAACAAATGAAACTATATTGCTCCTTCATTTACACGGGTGCATATATTGGATAAGGCAAAAGCCAGTTTAGACTGATTGTCAGTTACATACCGGTGCCTAGGTGGGTGCCACAACAAATAGATCCAAAATTTTTAGTTAAGTAATCTTCACTTGAAGATGTATTGCGGTTGTCATTGGAAAATAACTTTCATATAATTTTATTATTTGTGATGGTCCTTAGAGATAAACCAAACACAAGAGGTGGAAGTTCAACAAACTTTTAACAAACCCGTTTTTTTGAACCTATCACATAAGAATTACTAGATTAACTATTGATTTATCCTTTTGGAGCTATAGTTTTTGGTCTTTCGATTGCGATATGGGCAGTAATTTTTATATTTGTTGAAAGATCTTTTGATGTGATGCACCTGCAATGAAAATAAAGAAAAAAAGATAAAACTTGAAAACTACATAGACAATAAAAATCATTCCAACACCGACAAACTATATCAACATCCCAAACATATCAACCATTCCACCTTTAACCCATTGATTAGTTTCACTCTCCCTAAATGATGTAATGAATTTCTCAAAGAAATGTCAAACAATCTCTAATGAACGTGCAAATAGATAAATTCATTTCAAACAACCACCATATATACCAAACAATCGACATCAATTAGCATAACATTCCAAATCACCCAAAATAGGAAATTTCTCTTCAAAAATCGACATCACTTCAAAAAATTACTATACAAACAAATGAGCTTAACATATCAATACAAACAAGCATCAGAACATTGACCACAATTTTTTAAGGAAAATCAAATTTAAAGTTTTCAACGTGTAATGATATGGGAAACTCTGCCTATGATGATTATGATGAAATTCTAAAAAGATGCAAAATTAGATGCCCATTAGATGTTTCCTTCTTAGAGTCACTGGAAGCAATTTCTCAGAGTGAGCAGAACAAGTCACTTCAACATTTTCTTTGTCCCATCATTTTAAAGTTTCTCCTTACACATGAGATCACAAAAATATTATATAATTAATAACTATATGGCTTATTGAAAAATTAATAAGGATATACTACTTGTAGACCATTAGTTAACTCATTATGACCTAACAATTTGAAATGAATATGCAAGCTACAACTTGGGAAGCTGGATGCAATCTGAAATTGGCAACGACTCTATGTGGAATGGATATTCATCCAATCTAGGTGGAAAATTAATAATATATATGTTACAACTCTAATACTTATTGAATAATCAATAAGATTCAACATTTGTATTGTCCCATCCTTCTAAAATCGTATAATAACACATGCATGCGGTCATAAAGTAATTGTAAAATTAATAAGTATATAGATTATTGAAAATTTAATAATGATAAACTATTTAATAGATCATTAATGAATTGATTGTGATTAGCAAATCTGAAATGATTATGCAAACTAAAACTTGGGAAGTTGGATGCAATCTAAAATTATCAACTCTATGTGGAATGGATATTCATCCAACCTAGGTGGCTAGTGTATAAATGAATATGCAACAAATCTAATATTAATTGAACAATCAATGAACCATTATGATAGTATCAATTTAAATAGTACAAATCTAGAATGGAAATTGAAAGAGACCTATATGTAATTAGAAATCAATAACAACTTTGTATGGGATATATATACACATCCAATTTAGTTGGACCATGAATAAATTAAATGGACAAAAGATGTAATAGTTATAGACTAATTATGAACTGAACATGATATTAATAATATGATATTATATGATATTAAATTAAAATATGCAAATTAAAACTTGAGAACTTGATACAATATAAATTCCTCTAGTTGGCCAATGAATAAATAATTGGACAAAACTGAAGTATGTCTTTCACAATTATTGGACAAGATATGATATTAAACTAACCTATATTTTCTCACATATTATGAGCTAAATGTATTACACTAAACTTATAGATTTAAGTAAGACATCTCAAAATAAATAATATCATATCAAGATAATAATTACTAATAGTTAAATTGAAGTAATCATTAATGATTTCTCACATATATTTAGATAATAACGATTCAAAATAATGAACGATTATATTAAACACATGGTAGCAATGATTAACTAGCAATACATAATAATTAACATTATACAGAAGAACTCAAAGGGCATAACTTACTAAGCACTTGGGAATAACATCTTGTTCAAACTTAGGAGGTGGAGTGATTTTGATGATAAGATGTGGCGGTAAACCTAAAGTATACATCCACACCCATTCATCATATTCCTATCAAAGGAAAAATCACCAAAGTTAGAACATGTTTGATGAAACATGATAAAAGGAAATAGTAGTTGAATAGAGGGTGATGATTCTATAGAGTTTTGATGCAAAATACTGATGATATAAATGATTTTTAGAAGGATTTGGAGGATTATAGGAAGAAGGCGTTTATTTTTGTAGGGAAATATGGCTACAAGATAGGCAACAAAATTTTCTTTTATCTAACATATTTCCCATGATGAATGGATCACGTCAATTACTATAAGACAGGATGAATGGTTTCAAGGATATACCTGGTCCTGGAGCACATCTAGTGACAACCCTTATCATTGTAGTTGTGCAACTCTGATTCTTGGTTGCACTGAGACTCGGTCGACTGCTCCTCCTAAAACACCATACTCGAGCGTCGTCTTCTACAACAGATCCTATCATCACAGACTTCTGGTTGACGATGTCCTCCTTAGCGACAGACCACAGTCGCACGCCTCTAGAGAAGTCAACATGGACTACATAGAACTCATGTCTCCATTCTAGAATGGATAGGAAGGAGTTGTTCCTCCCGTTGGCATACTAGTCATAAACATGCTCTCCCATGACAATGAACTCAGTTGTTTCTCACCCTTTGGCTATCCCACCCCAATCAGGTAGGACTTTCCTGGGCTATCATGGTTATCACAACTAGAGAGGACAACTTTTTTCAGAGCAAATGATTCTCAATTGTATATTTTGTGCTCTGGGAAGCCCCCCAGTACCCCTCTATTTATACACGAGGTTTGGGTCCAGGTTCCCAATCGATGCGGGAGTCAAAGGGACTAGAAGATCTTAAATTTTCACAAACATTCTAGAAATCTCGCAACATGTGACATCCCAAACACTCGTATGGAAACCTATACGGTCATTTGGAACAACCCAGATGACGTTTACCTATTTCCCAGTTGTACACAAATTTGGAAACTCAATTCCCATCAATGTTGGACATTGATTTCCTTACACAACAAGTAATGTATAGGCAAAACAAATAGGAAAATGTCTAGAACCTTCCCTTGACCAAACTAGACCATCTTGCCCATGTGATACAACCATCTTGGTCACCCAGATGTCCATCTAGTGACCCGAGTCAAGCCAGCCTGTTGGGTCGGTTCACTTCTTAGCCAGTTTCAACTCAATACACACATGACTCCGCAGACACATGTCTCAACACTTGAGACTATCATTTGGCACTCCAGACGGCCATTTCAACGCTTGAGATGAACCTTTGGTAGTTTTTCAACCTATGTGTTGTGTGAATCAACTCGCCTAAACATTTTAGCAATTAATTCATGTGTCATTTAAGATCAACCTCCTCTTCTAAGTCAAGACATATGTGTGACCCTATAGGTCCCATTTTACATTGGCAGTGAATGTCCATAAAAATCATGACATCACAAGCAATGAGTGGTTCCTAGTTGCACGTTAATGCTATCTAAGTAAATGGAAAGTTGGAGAACAACTTAAACTGACAATCTGTGTATGGTGTTACAGTGTTTGTATAGTTCCTTTGTCGTTGATGTCTAGATTGAAATCTAGGCATGGAGCAGTCATCCTCTTCATCATTCAATCTTATTCCTTGAACCAAGAGAAGATTTTATGAGATATATGTAAGCTCAATATCATATATTGACTCATATGTGCATGGCCAAGCATTTTTCAATCTCGCTAATCAAGAGGCCTAGAACATCAAACTCCCGTAGGAGGGACAAATCCCATATCTATCATTACAATATATCTCCATGTGTCAAAACCACCCAATCATTACCTTTATGACAATCTATGTTTTAGGACTACGTTTGATGATGTCAATGTGTACCCAAAAACATGTGATGAGCACAATGACTTTAGGTCTAAGAACCACAACCACCACCATCACTGTGAAACCTACTATGACTTTCATGATGATGTCTTCCATGTGTCAATCTCACAGTGGGTCTATCTGATACATTGTTATCTAACATGTATATGTGTGATTCGTTTAATATTGCCATATCATGACCAATGAGATTCAGTGATCAACCAACTCACACTCTAATCTTATGTGTCATTGTTGTCTATCAACCTTCCACAATAACAACCGATTAGGTACATAATGAGAATATGTATATGTACTCTTAACATCCGTGTGATCTCATTCAATAAGGCTAATACTTGAAGACATACGTCATTGAGTAATATTATTCTCTAGACATTTATAATGTTACATCACCATCTCATAATTGAATTAAACAGAATAAATTGGAAGCTTGACTTTTAGTAATAATCAAATTGTTTTACATGATATGTCATTACAATCATCACATGATTGGCTCTCTAGGCATAGATAACCAACAGACTCCCACTTGCACTTAGATCCAATCACCCACGAATCTTATTCTGAGTGACCTAACATGGCCGTCATGCTTTTGTTGCAAAAGTGCTTTTGTCAAGGGATCAACAACACTATTCTCATATGGTACTTTACAAATCTTTACATCTCCTTGTTGTATGATCCCTCATATGAGATGGAACCACCTTTGTATATTCTTTGAGTGCTGATGTGATCTGGGTTCCTTAGCTTGTGCAATGACTCCATTGTTGTTACAATATGGATCAATTGCATCCCTGATGCTTGGAATGACCCCAAGTTCGGTAATGAACTTCTTGATCCATACAACCTCCTTTGCTGCACTCGATGCAGCAATATACTCAGCCTCTTTTATAGAATCGGCAACCATCTCTTGCTTGAAACTCTTCCAGCTCATAGCTCCATTGTTTAGGCAAAACATGAACCGTGATTGTGATTTGTAATCATCTTGATCAATTTGGAAGCTTGCATTGGTGTAACCCTTTACCACCAACTATTCCTCTCCGTCGTAGACCAAGAACTGATCCTTAGTTCTTCTCAAATACTTGAGAATGTTCTTCACGACTGTCCAGTGAGCATCACCTGGATCTGAATGATATCTACTCGTCATGCTCAAGGAATACGAGACGTCTGGACGGGTGCACGACATTCAGTACATGATTGATCCAATTACTGAGGCATATGGAATCTCACTCATGTGTTCCCTTTCTTCACAAGAACTGGGACATTGACTATTAGAGATGGTCACTCCATGCAACACCGATTGGTTTCCTCTCTTTGAGTTCTCCATGTTGAACTGCTTCAGCACTTTGTCAATGTATGTGCTCAAACTTAGACCAAGACACCTTCTAGATCTATCTCTATAGATCTTTATCCCCAAGATGTAGGATGCTTCTTCCAAGTCTTTCATAGAGAATGTATTTCCATTCCATGTCTTTACCTTTTGTAAAGTAGGGATGTCATTCCCCATCAATAGTATGTCATCTACAAATAATATGAGGAATGTCGCTCTGTTCCCACTAACCTTCTTGTACACACAAGGTTCATATTCATTTTGAGCAAATCCAAACCCTTTGACTATCTCATCAAAATGAAGATTCCAGCTCTGAGGTGCTTGCTTCAATCCATAGATTGACCTTTGTAGCTTACATACTTTATTTGCAAACTTTGGATCTTTAAACCCCTCAGGTTGTGTCATATACACATACTCAACAAGATTCCAGTTAAGGAATGTGGTTTTAACATCCATTTGCCAAATCTCATAGTCATGATAAACTGCAACAATAAGCATGATCGTGATGGACTTAACCATGACCACTGGAGAAAAGGCTTTGTTATAGTCAACATCTTGAACTTTCTGAAACCCTTTACAACCAATCTTCCCTTGTAGGTTTGAACTTTTCCATCCATATTGGTGTTTGAATACCCATTTGCACCCTATGGGTTTTACCCCTTCAAGTGGATCCACCAAAGTCCATACTTTGTTGGTATACATAGATTCCATCTCATATCTCATGGCCTCAAGCCATTTCTCAGACTTTGGTCTGTCAATAACATATTTAGAGGTAATTGGCTCATCATCTATGACCAATTCACTACCTTCCCGAGTCACAAGATATCCAAATCTCTCATGCTCAAGGTGTGTCCTATTAGACTATTAGGTTCCTATCTTACTTGAGGAATTTGATATTCTACAACACTTTGTGAATCTCTAGGTTCCCCTTGTACATCTAACGGTTCAATGTTTTCTCGTAGGTCTTGAACCTCTTTGAGTTCTACTTGCCTCCCAGTGGTTCCTTTGGAAATGAATTCCCTTTCTAGGAATACAACATCTCTGGCAACAAGCACTTTGTTGCAGATGGATTATACATGTAGTATCCCATGGTTTCTTTGAGATGTACAACAAAATAACATTTTTCATATCTAGGGCCAAGCTCTTCAGGAAACATTTTCTTGACATAAGCTTCACACCCCCCAAATCCTCATAAAATACATTTTGGGATGCTTCCCAGTCCATATCTCATATGGTGTCTTTTGAACTGATTTAGATGGTACTCGGTTTAGCATAAATGCGTTGGTTTGTAGATCAAAACCACATAAGGTAGTCAGAAACTCAGATAAACTCATCATAGATCGCACCATATCCAGTAATGTGCAATTCCTTCTTTCTGATACCCCATTATGCTGAGGTTTTCTAGGTGGAGTCCACTGGGATACAATCCCATGGGCTCTAAGAAGGTCCTCAAACTCTTAGTTTAAGTATTCTCCACCTCAATCAGAATGAAGTGCCTTAATACTTTTACCAAGTTGGTTCTGTACTTCATTCATAAACTCCTTGAACGTTTCAAGAGTCTTTGACTTATGTTTCATCAAGTAAACATAGCCATGCCTACTAAAGTCATCAGTGAAGGTAATGAAGTATTGATACCCACCTCTAGAGGTTGTTCTAAAAGGTCCACACACATTAGTATGTATGAGTCCTAATAGATCACTACCCCTCTCATTGTTACAAGTGAAAAGGATCTTAGCCATCTTTCCCAACAAACAAGATTCACATATCTCTAATGATTCAAAATTAGAAGAGTCAAGATAACCATCTTTATGGAGTCTAGATATGCGATTCTCATTTATGTGCCCTAGACGACAATGCCAAAGGAATGTTTTGTTTGAGATGTTGAGTTTTAGTCTTTTGGTATTAACATTATATGCATTTGTCTTTAGATCTAACAAATAAATACCATAAGACATTGGGGCACTGTCTTAAAATATTCCATCTTTTGAAATAGAACATCAACCATTTTTAATATGGAATTCAAATGCATCCTTGTCCAAACAAGATTCAACAATGATGTTTCTATTTATAGAAGGTACATAATAGCATTTCTTTAACTCTATTACATGCCTTCTAGGCAAAGATATACTATAGATTCTAACTGCATTGGCCGCAACTCTTGCACCATTAGCAGCTCACAATTCCACCTCGCCTTTTCCCAAAGGCCTACTTTTTTTCAGATCATGCATACATGAACATATGTGAGATCCTCATCTGGTATCTAATACCCATGATGATTAAGTAGATAAATTTATCTCAATAATGTATATACTTGAAGTGGCAATCACCATTCCCATCTTCTTCTTCTTGAAAGACTTCAAGTACAAAGAATGAGTTAATCTTGTACTTTTCTTTCTTCTTATCTTGAGTGCTGAAGACTTGGATTTGGGCTCGACCACAAAACTCTTCTTGTCCTTGCTTTCATCCTTGGACTCAGCCCCACTGATCACCATCACAGGCTTATCTTTCTTCAATTTTGCTTCAACATGAATCAACATGGCAAGCAAGTCCGACATCTGTCCAACCATATTATTCACATGATAACATGCAATAAAGAGGCTATATGATTTTGACATAGTCTTTAGAATCATATCAGTAGCCAACTCTTGGCTCAAGGTGAATCTCTATTCTTCAAGATGATACACATGTCCAATCATATTGAGCACATGTTCTTCTACTGAGGTTCCCTCTATCAGGTTTGACTCATGCAACACCTTCAAGATATTGTCCCATTCCTGATTTGTAAGACCAAGTGTCACTTTCTTAAGATGTGTTATCATATTAAGAACACTCATGTCTTCAAATTGCTCATCCAACTCATAGTTCATGCATAAGCATAATGTACTTTATCTCTAAGGCATCATTGGCATGCTTCCAGTAAGCATTCACTTGTGCCCTATGTACATCAGGAGCAGGAATTTCTAACACTAGTTTATCAAGGACATAGAGCTTGCACTCTTCATTGAGAACCCTTCTCAAAGTCCAAAATGAGTCATGGAAATTTCTTCCATCAAGTTTTTCCTTCTTCAGGATCAATTACAAATTGGATTTGTTCGTCATTTGATTCTACAAGAGAAATTTTGCATTTTTCAAAAATCATTTAGATTTTATTTGATTTGAAAATTTTGACGATATTAATTAGGTCTTTAATTATTATCACTCCCATTATTTTATTCAAATTGATAGCTCTCAATATCTATTTGGAATATTGCAGTGAACAATATTCTAGTGGGTAAGATCCAAGATAATTCAATTGTGGCCCGATCAAAACTGCAAACATAATTAACCAACAAGGTAGACAACTACTGTCAATTGCATCATATGCAATTCTGGATAGATGATATGTGCAACCCCTTTCCATAATCATCTGCATGCTTCTGGGCCCAGACGCTCTGAGAATCACCAGTCAAGTCTGACCCAAAAGCTGACATGATAATAATGCATCTCACGGAGGCAGAACCTACATTATTACCATCACACTTCCACGAGATAGACAATGCACCCCGCGGAGGTAGAGTCAATCAAGATTTTTATGTGTGCTGCTTTTGGAAAGCATCTAATACATGATATTTTAATTGAGGGAGTTTGTATTTATAAGTATATAAATATACTTTATCCAATCACCATATATATAGTACATATCATATACATGCTATATCCCACAATGAAAACATGCAATAAACAAAGATGATGGTTATGGCCAGTCTAATGTAATCCCTTGGAGCCATAAGGAATTATGTCATCTAGGTCTACTTCATGTGCAGAAATTTATTGTTGATGAAGACCTATACTTGCCAATCAAGGTTGATCGGTTCAACCCTTTAACCGATTGACTCACTTCTTGGCCGGTTGTTAGGTCATCTGGTCCTTCTATCCACCATCTGATGTCTCCTCCAGCTGATTAGTTGGGGCCACCAGGGGGTCATTTTAGCTTGTCCATCTGGTCCTCCATCTTCTAGGCTCATCCTCGGGACATCATCTTCTTTGTCATAATAAGAAAGTAAACTATGTTACTTTTACATGATTATTTGGAAACCGTGAATTACATTCGAGGGGAGCAAGGGTAGGAAAGAATTAAATTTACATGGGGAAGAAAAGATAGTGGCTCAGTACACAGAATGACATATGAGGATCGACCAACCATATAACCATGCACAAATAATAGGGGTTATTGGCCATAACCATGCTACACATCCACCATCAAAACCGCTTTTAGTGCGACACCTATAAATTGCATATATATATATATATATATATATATATATATATATTAGTTTGGGATTATCGTGATGTCTAGATTTAACAAGATATTATTCACACCGTATGCAATAACAGAACATCAAAACCAAAATCAGATCATATCAATTATCCCATTATGTAGTAAATTGACGTTGGTTCTGATACCACTATAGGGAAATATGGCTGAGATAGGCATTGGAAACAAAAATTTGTATCTGCCATTTTTCCCATTACCAACGGATCACATCAATTACTATAAGATAGGAAGGATGGTTTCGAGGATATACCTGATCTTGGAGAAAGTCTAGAGATAATTCTCATCCTTGTAGTTGTGCAACTCTGATTCCTAGTTGCACTGAGACTTGTCTGACTTCTCCTCCTAGGACACCAGATTCAAGCATTGTCTTATACAATAACTACTCTCATCATGGACTGTTGGTTGATGATGTCCTCCTTAGTGGCAGACAATGATCTACCGCCTCTAGAGAAGTCAACATGGACCACCTAGAACTCTTGTCGTCCTTCTAGAAGGGATAGGAAGGAGTTGTCCCTCCTGCTGGCATACTAGTTGGTAGCCTACTCTCTCACAACAACGAACTCAGTTATTTCTCTCCCTTTGGCTATCCCACCCTAGTCGGGTAGGACTTGCCTGACCTCTCGTGGTTACCACAACTAGAGATGACAAAGTTTTTCAGAGTAACTGATTCTCAATTTTTGTGTTGTGCTCTGGAAGCCCCAATTATCTCTCTATTTATACACAAGGCTTGGGTTGAGGTTCCCAGCCGATGCGGGAGTAGAAGGGATCAGAAGATCTCAAATTTTTGTAACAATTCTAGAAATCTCACAACCTACAATAGCTCAAAGGTTGTCTGGAAACCCAGACAATCATATGGTATGCCAGATGATTGTTTGGCACAACCCATATGGACGTTTGGTTGTTTTCCAGTTCTACACTAAATTGGCAACTCAATTCCCATCAACGTTGGACATTGATTTCCTTGCACAACAAGTAATGTACAAGCAAAACAAATAGGGAAATGTCTAGAACCTTCCCTCGGCCGAATTGGATCATCTCACACATGTGATACGATTGTCTTAGTCACCCAAAAGGTCACCTAGTGACCCGAGTCGAGCCATCTGGTCGGGTCACTTCACTTCTTAGCCAATTTCAACTCAAAATAGGACAGACTCCCCAGACGCCCATCTCAACACTTGATACAACCGTTTGGCACTCCACACAGTCGTCTCAACACTTGAGATGGGCATTTGGTAGTGTTGTCAGTCTATTTGTTTCTTGAGTCAACTTTCCTAAACATTTTAGCAATTAATTCATATGTCATTTAAGATCAGACTCCTCTTCTAGGTCAAAACCTATGTGTGTGACCCTATAGGTCCCATATTATGTTGGCAGTGAATGTCCATAACACTTATGACATCACAAGCAATGAGCAGTTTCTAGTCATACATCAATGCTACCCAAGTAAATGAAAAGTTGGAGAACAAATCCAACCTACTATTTGTGTATGGTGTTGTAGTGTTTGTATAATTCCTTTGTCACTAATGTCCACATTAAATTCGAGGCATGGAGCATTCATCCTCTTAATCATTCAATCTTTTTCCTTGAGATATATGTAAGTTGAATATCATATACTGACTCATATGTGCATGGCCATGCATTTCTCAATATCGCTAATCAAGAGGCATAGAACACCAAACTCCCATAAGAGGGACAAATCCCATATCTATTATTCACGGTCTATCTCCATGTGTCAAAGCCACCCAATCATTACATTTATGACAACCCATGTTTCAAGACGGTGTTTGATGATGTCAAAGCGTACCCAACGACATGTAATGAGTGCAATGATTTCACATATAAGAACCACAACCACCACCATCATTATGGGACCTGACTATGACTTCCATGATGATGGATTCCATGTGTCAACCTAACGGTGAGTCTATCTGATACACTATTCTCTATGATGTATCTATGTGATTGGTTTGATATTGTCATATCATGACCAATGAGATCCAGTCATCAACCAACTCACACTTTGATATTATGTGTCATTGTTGTTTATCAACCTTCCACAATAACAACCGATCAGGGACATAATGCAAATATGTATATGTACTCTTAACAACCGTATGATGTCATTCAACAAGGCTAATACTTGAAGACATACATCATTGAGTAATATTATTCTCTAGACATTTATAATGTTACATCATTATCTCATAACTAAATTAAATAGAATAAATTGGAATCTTACCTTTAATTAAAATCAATTCATTTTACATGATATGCCATTACAGTCATCACATGATTGGCTCTCTGGGCATACATAACCAACAATTTCTTCCTCCTAACATCATTGCCGAGGATAAGAGAAAAAAAGAGGGAGGGAGAAATGCAACTTGGGGAAGTTTGTCTTTTAGAAGGCACGACTGTTGCTAGCAGAAGGAAGTGGTGGTTGCTTCTACTCCTTGTGGTACTCGTTGATTCTTCTAGTAGTGGTTGTGGATGCAACTGCTAGGGAAATAGTTGGGGTTCCTTCACCTGGAGCATCCCAGCAATGACCTTTGATGAAAATGGTGCATATGGAACCTTTGATGATAGTTTGTGATAGTTGTCTGTCTATAGTGGTGGAGGTAGGCACAAGGGCTTGCTCCTTCATCACCAAAGGCCACTTGCTACTAGGGAGATTGAAGTCATAATGGAGGGAAGGGAAAGAAGAGAATTTGTGTTGTGTTATTAGGGGTATAAACTACAATATTATAATATAACAACCTGACATCTAATATTGTTACTCACTTTACTAAACATATATAAACAAAAGATAATGGTTTCTTTAGATGTCTATAAAAATTTCATTATGTGAAAATCATGTTCCAAACCATCGCTTTGAGCGTTGATGCATTAGGAAAATTATGGTGTAATTTTGTGATATATTCACTATGTCCATCATCAAACGTGGTGATGTATATGTTTATTGTTAGATGATGCATAAATATGCCTAATTTATACATACATATTGACTTCTCCAATTAAAATAGGTTTTTGAAGTGAATGACTTACATTTCAATATCTAGTTTTGAATGTAGAGTGACTTGTCAATATCTAGCAAACCTTTGAATTACCTAGACATTAATGAAAAAATTGATATTAGTTCATCATGGTCATCTCTAGCATATGTTCTTCATAAATCGTACTCTAATAAATTTATTTACTACATATATGCAATTTGATATCCCATTTAGTCACTTATATTCCCTTTATGTAGGATAGAGCAGAGAACATATACAATAAATTTGTGCATATAGCAGATGTTGCAGTTGAGAAAAAATGTTTGCCTGTTAGAATCAGATGTGGCCTTTGTGGGGAAACATCAAATTCATTTCATGTATATCACAATGTTGAGATTGATCTAAGGAACCATAGCCTTGAGAAAACCAATTCACTAACAAATGAAAAGGTATCAGATTCAATTTGTGTCATTACATAATTTTTATATGCTTAATATGTTTGTAGGCATTGGGATAATTTAAGGTCTTACAGGAATGTGGTGCTGCCTTTGTCTTTTTTAAAACACGTTATGCTGCTCTTGTTGCTTCACAAGTACTTCAATCTTCAAACCCAATGTTGTGGGTCACACATATGGCTCCTGAGCCATATGATGTTTATTGGTCAAATTTATGGGTTCCTTACAAACAATTGTGGTTACGAAATATATCCACTCTCATGGCTACAATTGCTTTTATGCTTGCATTTCTCCTTCCGGTCACATTTGTGCAAGGCTTGTCACAACTAGATCAGTTACAACAAGGACTTCCTTTTATGAGAGGCATACTAAAGAAGTAAGTGTCCCCTATTATCCATTTATTTTTTAAAATGGACTACTATATGATCTTATAAATGTTTTCGAAAGATTGTTGTGCATACATTATTGTTCAATGCTATAAAACCAGTATAAGTTCCCCTTCTAAAAACCAACTTGATTATTAGATGTACAAGCATTTTAGACATATATGAACATATATTGATATCAGGATAAGGAGGATCATTTGATGAAATTGGTTATTTGAAGACCACTATTGCAAGCATAGTTTAAAATTACATCAAAATTGGTGAAATTGTGCTAACAATTTTGATGTTGATAACGATCAGATAAAGAAATGACCAAACATGTCTTTATTGTGGGAATTTTGGTAAGAAAAAATCAAAGGTTTTCTTTTAAATTTTGACTAAATTGGGTAAATTTCCATTAATAAAATACCATTTCATCTCCATCTCGACCAAAAACAATGGAAACATAGGTTATAATTCACGAAATAGGGTTCCATGACTATAGAGTTTATTATATAAGTCTTTAGGATTTTTAAGGGAAATCTAAGTCATGTTTCTTTTCTTTGTATCCTAACTCTACCTCTCTCCTATTTCACCCTCTTCCATACAGATCTACAAAGGAAATGTTTAAAAATGGGTTTGGAAGTTGTACCTATGGCTATGACAACCCACTAGCTTTCATTTTAAAGGTCACATGATTTCTAATTATAGCATGTAAATTATTATGACGATCAAGATATCTTGTATGTATGCCATTATCAATCACACCTATAACTGCATGGTTTTCTCCTCTAGGCTCTAGCTATAAAAGTGGATGACCAAGAATGATGCTTGAGTTTATCCAGAGTATGCATTTTGTCAGTAGTAGACATATAGAGAACACATTGAGACACATTTTTGCTTGCGTAAAACAAAATAAACTAGATCCAATATGTAGATCGGTTAACCAACAAGGAAAACAACCATCATGGCTCTAAAGCTTCAACTAGGAACATAAACCATAATTGTCTCAAGCTTCCTCAATACTCACTCACATACCACTACAAGTTCATCACCATTTATGCATTGCGTCTGGTCTTCCTACCTAGACGTCCTACCATTCTAGATCAAATAATTATTCCATGAATTTGTGTCTTTATGTCTATATTTCTCTTGCAAACTATAATGACTTAATTCATTAATTTAACCATTTAATTTTAACTCAAAATCCTCATTGAAATTCTCATCAAAATAGTTCACCTTCCTCACTCACACGTTAAGATCCCCAACCCCACATGTCCAATATGAAATATTATTACATTTTTAAACAGATCTACATTAGCATATTGATTGAGTAGAAATTCATTAAACAATGGATTGATTTGGTCATCAAAACACCAGGGATGCATCTGTCATTTTTTTGTAATTTTGTTTCTTTGGCCAACAAAATAGAATTTTCCACAAAATTTGACATGAATGAATGAGTTTGTTTTTCATTGACATAATGGATACTATATGATGACTTATTTATCTTATGTCACTCAAGAATGTACTTAACGTTTCAAACTACACATATCAAATATTGGCTCCAAAGTTCTCTTACCTAATGACTTTCTATCTAGATATATAATACATTATAGTACATTAATACTTCTTTGTCCCACGTAACGGGGTGTCCTCAAAGAAGAAATAAGAAACCAATGCAAATAACAATAGCATCAGTGACCCTTCAAACATAAGAATACCATAAAGAGATACACTTGAGAGACACATGACTGAAGCTATTTAACTACGACTCATTTGATGAAGAAAACATGCCCAAACATTAATATGTAGAACTATAGATGTAGTTTCAATTATATGACAACCCCCCTCTTTAACTCATTTTAAATCGGGTGCATGGAGATTGCAGAATAATTCCATAGGAGCTAAGTTTTAGAAATAATGAAGCATGAAATGACCGACTCACCCTCCACAAGTATATAAGCATGAAGCGACCTACTAAGCAGGTGATTTTTGAACAAGTGGACAATAATTTTATAAGCACCACCTTACTAATTATTTAATAATAACTTAACAACCAAAAACCATAAGTGGTAGTATATTATACTAGGGTATGGAAAACATGTATGCAAATATTAGTATTTATCATAACTTTACCGACTTATAATATAAACACATCAACATCTCAAGATACGGCTTGGTTAATACAACTACACATAATGAATTAACTATTACAATAGACCAGATTATATTAGGTCTACTACCATTTATAGTTGCTAACCAACAAACTGTTACTACAAACATGTACTATAGTTTACATTGTGTAGTGTATTTAAATAAAATATAATTTATATGAGTGGCATGGCACTTTTTACAATTGTAGTGCTCTTATAATAGTTTTCAAAACCTAATATCTTCAAGATACTAATATAATACTCTTGTATGATTGAATCATTATAGATCCAATAGGATATTATTAGTAAGATACAAATTAATATGTTTAGAGAAGGTGCACGACAGCGATATGAACAATACCAGTGGACAATTACAATATATGTGGGAGGAGAATAGTTATGTAATGACAATTTTTTGTAGTTTAGTAGCATGCAATATACACATGAAATCAATCAATTGATTATATATATAGGAAGAACTTGTTTAATTAAGTGTGAAACACAAAGAAGAAGAAAAGTGCCCACTTAGGAACATAGTGATTCAGTTGATTTTAGAATCAAAGAATAGGAGAAAAGTGAACTTGCAGCTAAGATATTTGCTTGCATTTATTTAGCAAAGAATGTGAGTTTGTTTGCCAAACAAATTCTCAATCTCCATAAAATGATATAAAATTTGAGAAAACAATCCTAACATGTCATATATTGGATAATTCCATGTAACATAAAAGTTGTTATTAATGGAAGTGAGTTAGCTATAATAGAGTTTGCATTGAATATGGCTAGGATCATGTATGTCATAATTACTCATTAAAAGTTAGACCTTATTCTATTTTAGTCCCTATACCAAAAATTGGAGAGTTGGTGCTTAGCCAACTAAAATGATTCACTCCAGCGTTTATTAGTTTGACAAATTAGGGATCAACAGTTTGGGTTTTATTAGTGACATGATTAACAATTATGGATATGCATAGGAGTCATAGTAACACATAATATAGAATACCTACATAGGTACTAGAGATGAACAAGCTCATACCCTTTGTTAATCTTCTTGTACTTAGGTAGAACACAAGAATCATTATAAATGCTTGAAGAAAATGAGTTAGTTTACTAATGAATTCAAGAGTGAAAATAAATGTTGGGATATCAAGAGTTGGTGAAAGAGACAATGGGTAAAAGTAAGATAGTTCTATTTCTTGGGACATTAACCAAATAATAATCTACATAAGACATTGGGTAACAAGGGCTAATTAATATATATAATGAATGGAGTGAGATCTAGCCATGAAGTGATATGTGACATTGCAATCAAGAACCCATGATAGTGTTTCTACTTTGGATGTCAGACACCTCCTTTGAATAAAAGATGAAATAGATAAGGAGGCATGTTCTGATATTTAGTATCACATCAACTTATCCAAATGTGTCACACACACCTGATATATAGTTGGCTAGTGATTACAAGCTTGCATATCCATTTTATTTCTTGTGTCAAAAACCTAGTTAAGGAAGACAATATGCAATGAAAACAATGACAAGGCTTTCTAAGGTGACCTGAACAAACCCATCTAAATGGACTCAATGAAATAAAGAATAATTGAGACTCATGAGACAAGCTAACAATGATGTTTATCCATAGGAAAACTTCAACTTCCACTCATGGCCCGTGAAGATATGATGGAAACAATAGGTAGCAGACACTAAAATCGAGGGCTTTACACTTGAATTAGATTATTTGTAGTGTTTTTGACATGGATGTTGAAAATGTTGGAACCAAGGGCAATGATCAACAGTGGCAATAATTGGTAAGGAGGCTTATGGTGATGTTGGTTGGTTAGGTTATTTAATTTGATGGCGGTGGTATTTTCTCTTTGTAATATGGATTATAACAACATGAGAGTTGTCACTAGAACTTGAGGATATGAGGATATAGTGAGGGAAAAATCCTCTCTTAAGGGTTCCAACAAATGAATCTTGACTCTTGCAACAACGCTTGAGAGGCCAAGTGTGATTTATGGCCATGGATGAGGAGCAACTTAAGACTTGTAGCCGAACATAGAGATCCTAAGAGCCTATGAGAAATGAGAGTAGGACATAGTAGCCTAATGGATTATACTAAGATATAACACTCAATACATTGGTTCACACATTTTATGAATGGAGGGGTTGTGTAAATTCATGCAGGAGTGACATGGCATGCTATCTTTTCTTAGCGCAAAGAATGTTGGAATCAGATGTAACTAAGAGAGATTATTGATAGGATCATCAAAACCTCACTGACTTATTTTCAAACAATAACCCTAAGATATTGTGACTTTGATGCCACTAAAATCATGTGTAGTGAAAGAGTCAATCTGAATCACATGAACTCAATGGTTTGATATATAAAAAAAGATCACAAGGGGATAATTTAACCATAAACCCTCACACAGAAGAAAATTGTATACATGACATTTGTACATTAATATATAGCATGAAGATTGTCCATCAATTGGGAATGGTAATCAGTTCTTGGGTTTTCTAATAAAGATTTGGGAGATTTTAAGTATCAGCTTTAGCCAAAGGAAGCTACTTTTAGTTGCAACACTCTACAAGTTATTTGTGGGATACACCTTTACCAATCTTTGAATTTCCACAAACCATCCCTATTCCACTTTGGAAAGGTAGAGGATGGCTTATGCGACAAAATAGTAGGCATGTGCATACTTTGTGTCTGGATGAAATCTTTTTAATGTCACCCATAAATATCAATCAATATCTCTAATCCTCCATCACCTATATGTTCCTAGCTTGAAATTCACATTGGAAATGGATAATAGGAAGGTAAGGAGTAGTGATTTGTAGATATAGCAACTATTGTCACACTAGAAGAGAATGCCTCTAGATGGCACCAACCAACACTAATTCATTGAACTATTGATTAGGGTCTAGAATGGACCGGTGATATACTCATAAACATTAGCTATAACCAATGTTATAAAAAGTGTAAACAAACATCACCTTGTAACTGGTCAAGTAGTGACCAGATAATTTTTGAAAAAAATAGGTTTTAGTTTCCTATATAATTATATACAAAATTACACATATGTGTATAAATATATCCTATACTTTTTGGAACTTTTATATATGTCTAAACATTATAATGAACAACACAAACACCTATATATTTTAGAACATAACTATAAAACAATGATTATAGCTATAATATATTAAACAAATGACTTGTCATGGATAAAACACCCTACATACATGATACAACAAAAAATTTGCATCGCATATTTACATAGATAAACATTTAACAATAGAATAATCATGGATACCTTACGAACTTATTATTATATACTTATATTTTCTTATCATCAACTAATCATACATTACAATAGTAAATTTAATCAAAGTATGCATTCTAAGTTAGATAATAGTCACATATAATTTACTTGTATACATTACAACAATTTCCTATTATCACGACTTACATATTAAGTATGCAATCTAAATTATAACTACAAAATATCATAAAACATGTAATGTATAAAGTTTAATATATCAATAATACTTGGACCATATAACTTACTTAATGTTATAGTTTTATAGTAGAACTAAAAAATGGCAAAAAGTGCGTAAAAGTGGGGAAATAGCGGGTGAAGTGTGAAAAAAGCGGCCAACTTTTACAAATCCATTCAACTTCCGCTTAAGAGAAAATTTAAATGGATAAAGGGATTCTCCACATAAGTGGTGCTCAAAAGCTTCTCAATGCAGTGGCTACAACCCATTAATTATGACCATGATAACTACATTGGTTCCATTGATGATTCTTTAGTCTTATTGGAAGCACACTTTTTTAAGGAGTGAACTTAATACAAACTGTTAAAATTATAAGGTGGTAACATTTGTTATATATGTTGTTTTTATAGCCTCCTATTTGTTAGAGATCTATCAATTTCTCTATTTATACATCTCTCACAAGTGTTTCTTCAAATGGAATGGTTGTAACCATTTTAGTTCCTAAATCTAAGATAGAAAGAGAATAGTTGTAAAAAGGTTTGATTTCTTGAGTTTTCTCTTCAACCTAATATATTTGAAAACCTTGGTTGTTATAATTCCACACATTGCTTGGCCAGATTTCTTGTCATTTGTCTGGCCACTAGTATAATGTTCAAGTGATATGGTCATCCAAGTGACCATGATGTTGTTGAAGCTGCATTTGTTCCTATATCCAACATTTTTCTTTATAAGAAATAGTGAGAAAATTATCAAAATTTCTAAATAGAAATAATTTTTATTAAATTTGTTTGGATTTCATAAATATTGTTGTAGAATGTCATAATCTCAACACAAGAAATCTCCTTGAAGAAGCACACTTGTATTATATTTCCATTGAAAGATGAATTATTATGTTTTCAACCACAACATTATGTCTCAACCATGAATTTTATCATTATCATCGTCATCTAATCCTCATTTCCAACAATGTGATATGTGCCTCTAATGACAAAATTATAAGAAAAATAACATTGAAATATGTCCCTCAAATAATTAATTTCTTGCATTTCATATATATATATATATATATATATATAAATATATATATATAAACAATACAAGTCTAAATTTCACAAATGTGGTAAGTTTATCTCATATGACAATGGACATAAACACTTCCTCAAGTTATGGAATATACATGAAGATAATAACATAATTCAATATAAAATTAATATGGAATCCACACATCAAACTATGAATAGTCATTTATCTAATACATAGTTTAAACAAATTATGTTCACCAATAGAATTATGATATTTCTATCTAAAAATCTTAGAAATCTAGAACATGATTATACGTGAAGACCATAGACGTGTGAAAGGAGGGGAATGGCAAATGACTTTTTTATCCCCATGAATAGTAAATGACTTATCATATCAAATAATACAAATGGATTTATTTTTGTAATGTGAACATCAAATTTAATTAATGACCCTCAACCATGGAGATCTCAAATTAGAAATCGAAAAAGGATATGTGGCAATAAGATATAAATATTATTCTCTCAGAATTTGAGAATCAATTTGTTTCAGATAACAAATAGGGGAAAAATAGATTGACTAGAAAATGTGTGCATCATTATAGATACATACATGAATGTATATGTAGACATGTGGCACACCAATGTTTTAAAATATAGGATACATACACAACATAAAATTAAGAAGATGTATATTCTATAAGAAAGTATATATGGATGTTCAATATACATGTATTTTTTCATAATTATTTATTGATATGGTTATATTGATGGTCCATAATTAGAATTATTCTAAATGTTTAACTTATTGGCCATTTTAATTTATTATACTTTCTAGTTATTATAAAACCTTTACGATAGTTGATCAAACCTTAGGAACACAACTAGATTACAAGTTACATGCCAGTGGAAAAAATGCAAACGATATAACATGACCAATGTATATTGTGGCTAAACATCTGTTTTACTATCTCTAGTTTTTGCAATATTTTGGCACTAGTATCTATAGAACAAAATAAGCGATCAAAATGAAAGAGAACTTAAAAGATATACAAGAAATACCAATATATTTTAACCTTTGAACATCTTCCATATAAGTAGGATATGCCTTATATACAACTAGGAGTGTCTAATATGTTTTAAGGTGTGACATAGAAGTGGCAATGTCTAATACGTCTCATCTCAGAGACTATTATTAGAGCTTTGGCAAAGTGTTTGTGCTTCCTAGCATTTATAGAAGTAAATTCATTATAAGAACTCGGGAAAGTAAAATCTCTAAAAGATGTTATTGGTAAATAAATTAAGTATAAATTAATTTGATCCTCATTGTAGAGGGGGAGAATCAATTGTATCTAATGCTCTATTGAATGTCCTTACCATGATATATTCTCTCTCTATCATGTTATCTACAAATTAGGATAGGATATAAGTAGGCATGAAAGTTAGGTTGATGCACTACTCAGGTGACCCTTTTACTCCACACATAAGTCACTTTCATTCTATTATAGATAACCTTGTGAATCAAGTAATTAATCTTAATGTTTGATTTTAACATATTTGTTGGATGCAAAGATCATATTTAGCAATATATTTTTGTTTGTATTTGTTACCAAACAAACATGAGTTGTCAATTGATTTTTTGTACAGGGCCTTCATAATCCAATTTGTGAGTGGCTACCTTCCAAGTGTCATTCTCATGCTCTTCTTGCTCTTAGTTCCACCCACAATGATGTTGTTCTCGTCAATTGAAGGACCTATATCTCGTAGTGCTCGAAAGAAGAGCGCTTGTTGCAAGGTTTTGTGTTTCAACATATGGAATGTCTTCTTTGTCAATGTTCTATCAGGGTCCATCATCAGCCAACTAAACGTGTTTTTTAGTCCAAAAGATATACCAAGACTACTTGCTAAAGCTGTCCCGAGGCAGGTGATTGTGCCTATGAATAACAAATATTGTGCATGATTAATAGGTGTTGGTTCTTTGCAGGCTATTTTTTTATTATCTTATTTAAGCATGTCTATATATGTTCTTTGTTTGCTCTGAAAACTAATTTTTGCATTGTTAGATAGTTTTCCCTAGTATATGAGCCTACTTTAAATTTATATAGAGTTGTTTTTCTATATTTCTTAGGCACCTAAAAATAGAGAAAATAGTTTTGTTTGGAATTGTGGATAAGGATGGAACAAATTTATCTTCCAAAGTATTGGTAGGAAATTGTAGAGGTTTTTTCATAAAATTTATGATGACTCATGTTATGGAAATTGAACACCACTTAGTAAATTTCCATAATTTTTTTGTTTTATGGATAACTCTTATTTTTATTTCTTTTTCTATACAAGATATCTACTTTGTGGAGATAAGATCATATAATTTCACTATGTGTTATGTAATAGTTTTCAATTTGTTCATTTCTTTAAAAAAATTTGTATTCATTTCTTTCATGGTAATCGAATGAGGTGATGATTATTGTATTATGCATTTGTTAACAGGAACAAGATTTTGAAATGAAATAGAATTTACTAACTAGTGTGTTGGTTGTATGTTATTTTCTCAACCGATCATATCCTAGGCATTCAAAAATTATATCATATTCTTAGGGGAAAAAGTCACAATAGGCATGGTGCATGTTTGTCAAACTATATATTGTTCGTAGGTTTGATTAAACCACCTACTAAAAAATGCTATAACAATAGAATATGTATTGGAATATGTATTCTTGAGCACTAATTTTGATATTTGTTACATATAATAATGTGAGTAGGAGACCAGTCCTATCACAACTATGAAAGAGAGCCTCTAGTTCCTATAAACCTAGCCCTCAAGCACTCCACCTGGGTATCGAACTGACAAGTTACAGCTAACAAACCAACCAGGCTTACCAGTTGAACCAACTGACACGTGCATCAATTTTGATTCTTGGTGATAAAATGTCTTTTCTTATTTTTGAGCTCATCTATGTATGATTTCAGTCAAGTTCTCGATGTAGAATAGATAATTTTTGAAGTTCATTTTTAATTATTTGGATATGGATTTTACCTATTTTATTGGATTTGGTATTAATCATTAACTAAAGCTTTTTTTTTTGAAAAAAAAATACATTTGAGAAGTATATAACAAGTTTCTTCAATTATTCTAAAATTAGTAATGATATGTGCATAATGTATTGCAATGACCCTGCCACCCAAATTTATCCAAATCAATGTTTTCATTTGGACCAATTGTTGAATGTGTATGGCATGGACATGTTTACTAAGTTGCAGAAGGGTCATTGTACATGTTTATACCAAATATGAATTACTGTGGCATCAAGAAAAAATTAAGAATTGATAGAAGTTGAACTAGTGCCCAAGTTGCAATGGGAATGTTAGTCAGACCCATTAACTGTGTATATAGATCCACACCTTTACCCAAAATTAATGTCTACTTGTACACGAATAAATGATAATGTATATTTTTAGTTAATTACATATATAAATGTTTAGCATGTTTATATAAAAAAATGTTGCATACATTTAAGACCAAATTCATGTTATATATACATATAAATATACATACACACACACACAAATATATATATATATATGTCCACAACTTTTGTATCATATAATTTTTGTAAACAAAGAATAGATTAGGCTATTAAGTGGTTGAGTTACTAGTAGTTTAATGGGCCTTTGTTGGGTCTACTTGGTTTCTCTATTACTTATATTATACTTGTGGCACATTGTATCATCTTTCTCTGGATGCTTCCAACCTTCTTCCTATTTAGAGTGTCTTGTTATCTTTTTCTAAATAAATTTTAAAACATAATTTGAAATTGGGTATGAGAGAAAATCATGCTAACTCAAATTCCCCTTGTTCCCTTCGTTTGTTTCTCTTTTCTTTCTTTTGACAAATTTTCTACAATGGATTATTGTAATGCCTCCACCCCAAAAGGAGAAAAGGGCACAACACATCAACCAAATCTCCTAATTTTAGCATAAATCGTAGATTTCTCCTTTCCCTAGCAGTGCGTGAGAACGGACAGATCCTCTCTTGACCAGAAAGGGGGCCTAATATGCATGCCATGATTTGATTTTCGTCATAGGAGCATTAGGCTCTTAGTCCACCTTGTTTTTTTCCATTCCTCTTCTAGGGGGTTATGAGGGTGACCTGAGTTGCATTACATCCTCTCTTCATTCCCCTCTCTCCAAGGCAAATATCTAAGCCTTGTAAATGGTCCCCAACTTGTTAGGACACTATTACTATTGGGAAAATCATATTTCCTTTGTAAAAAAGCCTCACTTTTCTTTGACTCTCTAAAACAGGATCTGTATGCAAGGTTTCTTATTTTCTTTGTAGTTTCCTAATTAGTGGGTCAATAAATGTATCATTTAGGGATGTTTTTCTTCCTAAGCTTGTATAAAAATACCATCTGAGTTTTTTCCTCTTGTTCTTTATTCATTCTTGCTTAATTCATATGATAAAATATATGTTAATCACCATTGATACTTTAACCAACAATCATCTACATTGATCGCACCAATATTGATTTTGTTTAGCTTAAGGACTCCAAATATCATTTATAGATGAATATAATCGATACATTCATGTAGTTACAAGACATGGTCAAATCACCACCATGTACTAGGAACAATTTTGATTGGCGAAGAAACAATGATAAGGTCATATAATGGCTCTAGAACCATGCTATTTAATATTGACAACATGAAGTGAAATGTCACCAAAGTTGTTAGTATCATTGTTGGGTGAAGTCAAACTCATGTAAACGTGTTAATTCTTCAATGTCATTGACATATTGGGTAGTTTTGACGAAAGGGACCCAAATGTCACCAAAATTGGTCCAACCCAGTGCAAATATTCCACAATGCCACCCGAACCCGTCGACTTTGATTGACACTTCTAGAAGTTTTGACTATCTACTATGAGGGAGAGGAAACAAGGAGATGGAGCTTGGTACAAGGTGATTTTGATGCTTTCTTTCTTAATCTTAGCTAATAATAGTGGATCTACCCTTCTTTACTAATTTTCCCCCTTCTCTACTACATCTACCATAGCTTTATATTAGATCTACTCATCTAACATGTTTTTCTTCTAGTACCCTTCCCAAATTCATGTATGCATGTAAACATGTGTTTTCCAACATTTGTAAATCTATATGTATGGCTATATGTGAACATATATTGTGTTTTTGAGCTAGCTTTGATGACATCTATCAATTTATATCATTAATTTAATATTTTTTGCTTAATTTTGTCTAAGTTGTGTTGAAATTTGTTAGTAAAAATAATCAAATTTTCCTTGTGACAAGGTTTCACTTCCACACCTATCAAAATTGACTTGACGTCGAAGTATTATTCCATCTCTAGAACAACATAGAGCTAAAAATGGAGGTTAATTAATATTATAAGTTTATGCCATCACAAAAGATATATGTATGTGGGCGAGAGACATTACACCTACCAAAGGAATTCTTACAGTGTATATATTGCATGGGATAAGGTGCTCTCCTAAGAGTAGCAAGATCATCTCACTAACAATCACGTATATCTATTTAAGCTATCTCTTAATAACTTGATTTTTGTTAGCCATAATCATTGTTGTTCAATCCAAAGAACATGACGCATCGTATCATCATATGAAGTTCTTGTTTGGTCTACAGTCAAAGTTTACTCATGATCAAAGTGTTATTCTTGCAACTAATATGATGACATTAACGGAATAGGATTATGCTTTCAAGTAAATAACAACTAAATAATGTGGTCGTGGGAAGTGGCAACATCCCAAGTGTAAATTCTATAGACGATCTGACATGAAACCCATATGATTAGAGACGTCATCTTCACATATACTAAGGGGCATTCATCCGTGTTGCATATCATGGACTTAGTGTGCTAATTGGAGCAAAATAGGGGTCGACCTCTAGTGTCATTCTGAAAAATGCATTTTTTTTCATCTGAGTCGGTCTTTAGATATCACACCTTGAGTCTCTCCCTCGTAATATGAGGATGATCACTTGTCTTAATAGGAAGCTCGTAATACATGCATATAACCTAAGGCAACATAGAAAATTTCTATGGGTTCTTTACCACATCTTGCTTCCAACTAGGGTAATCGAAAGCCTTTGATAGTCCCCATCATGGTCATAAATCACTAGAGAAGTTAAGGAAACGGGGATGGAATCTATCATCCCTGAATCATATAAAATGTGATACCTACTAGGATGGAAAGCATCTTTCCATATGAGAGTTTTCAACCAATATAAAAAACCTTTTAATTTAGGCATATATATATGTTTGGGGTCCCATTCATATACATAGGCATAATGGATCTCAATATTTCCTTTTTTGATGGATGATTTTACCCATATTTCTTGGATTTTTTTAATGAATTATTGTGATGAAATCTCTCCCATGATGAAACAAATTTCTTTAGCTATTATAAATCAATTTAATAGTGATATTAAGTTTATTTAGATTGATGATACAATAAGTATGTCCAAAAAGCTACATGAGTTAATTTCTTTAGTATGGAATATTCATCACCATTCTTACACACATAATACCTATAAAATTGTGATTCCAAATGGAAAATTTGACATATTGTAGACATTGCATGCACTCTACTCATAGATTCTAATATTTATAAACATTTTTTAGTTTTAAGCCATTCTTACTGCTTTTTTATTCAATAAACAACCTTCTTTTATCCTTCTCAATTCTACACCATTTTCTATTCTTTAACCACATTGCCCAACTTTCATGTGTCACCTAGTATTTGGGTGCACAAACTTTTTCTTAAAAAATCCAAAAAGTCACCCCAGGCTATGAAAATTGTCTTTTGAGTCTATTCCAATACTTATAAGGAATATAAGTGTTATTGAACCTCTAATCACATGATTTATATTCGGGGAGATTTCAAGTTTTGGGAATCTATCATGTTCTTTGACAACTCTCAAATGGGTCCATGGAGGATCATCTTTGTTTTTTTAACTGTGGGATTTTCTCATCAAGACTAAGAAAATTGGAATGGAAACAAACTATTGATGATGAGGTGATGCACTCTCCAATAATAGCAATTGGGTGCCCATGGATATTCCATCCAACATAAGTATTGTTTGGTGGTTATGGGTAATTTATGCTAAGAACAAGACAAGTGGTTATATTGAAAGAAATAAGGCATGATAAGTTGTCAAAATCTATATGCAAGCTTGTGGGGTAGACTTACTCTGAACTTTATCTCATGTCACCTAAATAAGTTCTATTGACATTATCACTTATTTAAAAATAAAGTAGGATTTTTCAATATCCAGTTGAAGGTTAAAAATGTGATTTTGCATGGTAGCTTTCTAAAAGAAGTTTACATGCACAGCCATCATGATATTTTGTTCGTGGGAGTTTCACATCAAAGTCTATATATGTCTCTAAACTATTGGGGTAGCCTTACTTTGAGACTCCATCTCATGTCACTAAATAATTTGTATTTTCGTTATTACTTCTTTAAAAAAGTTAGGATTGTTCAATATTCCAGTTAAGGGTGTAAAAAATGTGTTTTTGCATGAAAGCTTTCTAAATGAAGTTTTTATGCACAACCACTGTGATATTTTGTTCAAGGGAATCAAAGTCTATATATGCCTCGAAACTACCTTGGCCATGGTTTTATGATCTCATCAATGCTTTGAAAAAATTTATATGCAAACCTTTATCTAGTGGTCAGTAATCTTTTATCTTGTTCATAGAGGGGACTTGTAAATCTACTCTATATGTAGATAATATATTGATTATTTAAGTTGAGTCTAAATGAACTCTTTCTTGTAAAAATATCTGCAACGCGAGGACTTTGTTTAGATTTAGTAATTAATGGGTATAGAAATTTTAAGGTTGAAGAAAGGTTTTAATCAATTTCACAAAAGTCTGCTCTAGATTCATTCAAAGACGGAGATGATTCACTATAATCCTACTTGTACACGCATTGGTCATCATAACATAATTTCCATAATTCATGGGTATAGAAATTTTAAGAGTTGAGAAAGTTATTAATGAGACAGAAGTTTGTTCTGGTTTCATTCAAGCACAAGGATGACTCACTGTAATCCTACCTCCACATGCATTGATCGTCATAGAAAAAATACACCATGAAGATAACAATTATCATAATGTTTATAGGTTCTAGGAGGTGGTTGTCAAACTCATTTATCTATCAAAACCCAACCTAACATCTATGGCTTTAGGGTAGTGAGTCAATTTATGATTACTCTAGATGAACCACAATTAATTCTATTCGGAGTATTTTGCAAGACATGGTTGGGATAGAGGCTTACATCATGATGATGACGACAATAATGATGATGATGGTGATGATGATGAGTATTTTGCAAGATTAAAGATAGCACCAGGAAAGGGCCTCTTATGTCACATCTACGTGTAAACATGGGTTCTAAAGAAATATTTATGTTGTTTCTCATTGTGTAGTATATGCAATAGACATACACTTTAGTGATGGTTTATGTTTTCATGGACTTCTAATAGCTTGGCAGACAAGAAGGAATGTTATAGTTTCTCATTTTAGTATGGAAGCTAAATTTCAAGTGATGACCAATGCCAATAATATATTATAGTGCATAAAATCTATTTTAAAAAAGATAAACTATACACTTACTTGAATATGTGACAATAATGTTACAATTCACAGAACCAACATCTCTATATTTCATGAGTAGGCAAGGCACGCTGAAGTTGACTTTAATTCTATCTAAGACCACGTCATGACCAAGAATAGAGGCACCCACCCTGTGTAAATAGGAGGGTGATAGAAAATATTCTTACAAAATCTCTCCATTCATTCCTCTTTCTGTTATAAATTAAAAGAAGGCTATGTAATATTTATGATAAGAGGAATCCCCCTCCTATATATAGGAGAAGGGGAAGCGTACAGACTTCAGATTAAACCCTAATGGGATAAGACACACTTAGGCTCATATACAAAAATGCACAAATAACTTAATTAACTAAATTAACTAGGCTCTCTAACATTCCCCCTTAACATGAAGCTTGGGAGATTTCCAAGTCAGCTTGCAAACAAATAGACACACTAAAGACAAAGAAGTAGAATAAAAATATAAACCAAGCTCGTATAAGAATATTTCTTCCCCTCAAGATTAAAATAAAGCACTCATCACTCAAATAATCCCCCTCAAGTAGATAACTCAAATCAAGTATGCAAGCATGTCAAATCCAAAGTATGTCGTAAGTAGTAGGTGTGGGTCGCAAACAGGTAGTAGAAACTTCTGGATCAAAATCAAATGGCATCTAGAGTATTAGTAAACAACAACAAGAAGATGTTAGAGTCTTCATCACATTCGCTATTGTTGTAGTCCAGAGAGTGATGGTTTATAGTAGCAAAGTCCAAAGAGTGTTTGTTCAGAATATTAAAGTCTAAAGTGTTATGGTTTACATAGAATAGTCTAGAGAGTGTTGGTTCACAATAATAAAGTCTAGAGAGTGTTGGTTCACAGTTGTAGAGTCCAGCGAGTGTTGGTTCATAGTTACTAGAGAGTGATGAGTCATAGTAGCAAAGTAAGGTACAAAAGAAGCACAAATAAGTAAAGAGTCAACATCTGTAAGACAAGGACAAGAGGGTGAGTGTTGGCACACATTAGAATAAAGTCAACATGTGTGAGGCACAGATAATGTCAACATGTAAATAAAGCACCTAACAAAAAGTAGATATGACGTATCTAGATATAAGACCATCAACTTAGATAAGAAAGTAGTGGATTTGAAGCTTCATATAGTAATATATATAAGAAGCATGTAGCAGTAAAGACTTTTAGATGTAAATATCAATAGTATAAGTTCACAATCTCTTCAATAAATGCATAAAGTTCCATAAATATATATAGGAAACAAGAAGATCATCATAGATAGAAGTAGAATTAAATTTGCTCTCTTCTTTTCATCTCTCCTCTATTTCTCCCCCCTTCACCAGGTATGGAAAGAACCAAAATTTTTTGGTGATGGACCATGATAATGAAATTCTTAAAAAAAACAAGCCATAACACTTCTGGGGGGTTAGGGGGCGCACCCCCACCAAATCAGGAGGTGGTGTTTCCTTGAGCATGTGGGTGGGAGTTGAGGGGAGACTGCCCCTCACCGGGGTTTTGGGATAGAGCCCCTAAAAAAGTCTACAGTGATTTTCAGAGAAAAATCAAACACAAATGTCTAGACAATCAATACCATGATTGAAAGTTTGTTGCTTTGCTAGTCTTTGGTTACAAAATGTGTCCATGTAAATTGATAAGGATCACGCAAAGTGTAAAACTATCCAACTGTGTTGTCAGATAGGAGTCAAAAAGAGGTGTATCATGGGAAATCTACAAATCTGAGGCCTAAAGAGATAAATGTACATTGGGGTGAAATACTTGGAAGTTAGAGTCGAATCAAGTTTGTTCACTTACAGACTAATAATCATGGAATGTTTGCTAATGTGGTAGCTAGACAGTGTGCACATCGCACAACTGAGCACTCTAAGCAGTTGGGGCAATCATTGTTCCTACCGGTGACCAATTAGAAAAATTGTTTTGGTTGCCACCTGCCAGTCCCCACACCCTAGCCATGATGTTGTAATACATTGTTACGCCCTGTCGTCGTGCTTCTATGTTTTTTTTATAATGGGTCCATGCATTAATTAAAAAATGTTGATTACAAATGAAACGTCTGCAAGCAAAGGGTACAGAGAAAGTCTAAATATGGTGGATAGCAGACATGGATGTGGCCCTTCTATCCAAGTATCAGATCTAGATGGAAAAACAACCAAGGAAGTGTAGAAAATAAAAGTGTTCATGGGGGAGGAACCCCTTAACATAAGCCTATGCAAGAAAATAAAGGATGTAACTAAGATATCAAGATCATGTCTACGTGATGATCATAGTTTTAGAAGCATGTGTCGTCAGTGATAATGTCCTCCAGGGAGTAGCATCCACTACCATTATGGTCACCAAACTTGTTGCCCGGAACATCTTCAACAGGTATCACCTGAGTTGATGTAGAGACATGTCCTGCAGTGCAATTGACAAATATAGAATGTGCAATATCCAGTTAGTTTTATATGGGTGGGTTTAGATATGTTATTGAACTTCCTATTGTTTCTCTCTTATCTAATAAAAGTAGATCTACCCTTCTCTACTAATTTTGCCCCTTCTCTACTACATCTACCATGGATTTATATTAGATCTACTCATCTAACATCTTTTTCTTCCGGTACCCTTCCCAAATTCATATATGCATGTAAACGTGTGTTTTCAAGCATTTGTAAATCTATATGTATGGCTATATGTGAACATATATTGTGTTTTTGAGCTAGATTTGATGAAACCTATCAATTTATGTCATTAATTTAATATTTTTTTCTTAATTTTGTCAAAGTTGTGTTGAAATTTGTTTGTAAAAATAATGGAAGTTTCCTTGTCACAAGGTTTCACTTCCACACCTATCAAAGTCGAATTGAAGTCGAAGTATTATTCCATCTCTATAATAACATAGAGCTAAAAATGGAGGTTAATTAATATTATAAGTTTATGCCATCACAAAAGATATATTTATGTGGGCGAGAGACATTACACCTACCAAAGGAATTCTTACAGTATTTATATTGCATGGGATAAGGTGCTCTCCTAAGAGTAGCAAGATCATCTCACTAACAATCACTTATATCTATTCAAGATATCTCTCAATAACTTGATTTCTATTAGCCATAATCATTGTTGTTCAACCCAAAGAACATGACGCATTGCATCATCATATGAAGTTCTTGTTTGGTCTACAACCAAAGTTTACTCATGCTCAAAGTGTTATTCTTGCAACGAATATGATGAAAACTATGGAATAGGCTTATGCTTTCATGTAAATGATAACTAAATAATGTGGTTATGGGAAGTGCAAACATCCAAAGTGTAAATTCTATAGATGATCCAACATATGAAGTGTAAATGCTTTCAAAAGCATGAAACCCATATGATTAGGGACGTCATCTTCACATATACTAAGGGGCATTCATCCGTGTTGCATATCATGGACTTAGTGTGCTAATTGGGGCAAAAGGGGAGTCAACCTCTAGTGTCATTCTAAAAAATGGATTTTTTTCATCTGAGTCGGTCTTTAGAGATCACACCCTGAGTCTCTCTCTCATAATATGAGGATGATCACTTGTTCTAATAAGAAGCTCGTAGTACATCTATATAACCTAAGGAAACATAACAAATTTCTATGGGTTCTTTACAACATCTTGTTTCCAACCCGGGTAATAGAAAGAATTTGATAGTCCCCATTATTGTCATAAATCACTAGAAAAGTTAAGGAAATTGGGATGGAATCTATCATCCATGAAACATATGAAATGTGATACCTACTAGGCTGGAAAGCATCTTTCCATATGAGAGTTTTCAACCAATATAAAAAACCTTTTAATTTAGGCATATATATGTTTGGGGTCCCTTTCATATACATAGGCATAATGGATCTCAATATTTCCTTTCAACTTCCATATGTCTTGGATTTGTTTAATGAATTCTTGTGATGAAGTCTCTCCCATGATGAAACAAAATTCTATAGCTATTATAAGTCAATTTAATAGTGATATTAAGTTTATTTAGATTGATGATACAATAAGTATGTTTAAAAGGCTACGCAAGTTGATTTCTTTAGTACGGAATATTTATCACCATTCTTACACACATAATCCCTATAAATTGTGATTACAAATGGAAAAATTGACATCTTGTAGACATTGTACACACTCTACTCATATATTCTAATATTTATAAACATTTTTTTGGTTTTAAGCCATTCTTACTACTTTTTTATTCAATAAACAACCTTCTTTTGTCCTTCTCAGTTCTACACCATTTTCTATTCTTTAACCACATTGCCCAACTTTCGTGTGTCACCTAGTATTTGGGTGCACAAACCTTTTCTTAAAAAATCCAAAAAGTCACTCCAGGCAATGAAAATTGTCTTTTGAGTCTATTCCAATACTTACAAGGAATATAAGTGTTATTGAACCTCTAGTCACAAGATTTATATTCTGGTAGATTTCAAGGTTTGGGAATCTATCACATTCTTTGACAACCCTCAAATGGGGCCATGGAGGATCATCTTTGTTTTTCTGACTGTGGGATTTTCCCATCAAGACTAAGAAAATCAGAATGGAAACAAACTATTGATGATGAGGTGATGCACTCTCCAATAATAGCAATTGGTTGCCCATGGATATTCCACCCAATATAAGTATTGTTTGGTGGTGATGGGTAATTTATGCTAAGAATAAGACAACTGGTTATATTGAAAGAAATAAGGCATGATAAGTTGTCAAAATCTATATCCAAACTTGTGGGGTAGACTTACTCTGAACTTTATCTCATGTCACATAAATAAGTTCTATTGACATTATCACGTATTTAAAAATAAAGTATGATTGTTTAATATCTAGTTAAAAGTTAAAAAAATGTTATTTTGCATGGTAGCTTTCTAAAATGAAGTTTACATGCACAACCATTGTTATATTTTGTTCAGGGGAGTTTCACATAAAAGTCTGCATATGTCTCTAAACTATTGGGGTAGACTTACTTTGAGACTCCATATCATGTCACTAAATAATTTATATTTTCATTATCACTTCTTTAGAAAAAATTAGGATTGTTCAATATTCCAGTTAAAGGTATAAAAAATGTGTTTTTGCATGATAGCTTTCTAAAATAAGTTTATATGCACAACCACTGTGATATTTTGTTTAGTGGAATCAAAGTCTATATATGCCTCTGAACTACCTTGTCCATGGCTTTATGATCTCATCAATGCTTTGAAAAAAATTATATGCAAACCTTTATCTAGTGGTCAGTAATCTTTTATCTTGTTCATAGAGGGGACTTGTAAATCTACTCTATATGTAGATAATATATTCACTATTTAAGTTGAGTTTAAATGCTTGTAAAAGTATCTGCAACGCGAGGACTTTGTTTAGATTTAGTAATTAGTGGGTATATAAATTTTAAGGTTGAAGAAAGGTTTTAATCAATTTCACAAAAGTATGCTCTAGATTCATTCAAAGACGGAGATGATTCACTATAATCCTACTTGTACACACATTGGTCATCATAACAAAATTTCCATAATTCATGGTATAGAAATTTGAAGGCTTGAGAAAGTTATTAATGATACAAAAGTTTGTTCTGGTTTCATTCAAGTACAAGGATGACTCATTGTAATCCTACCTCCACATGCATTGATCGACAAAGAAAAATACACCATGAAGATAACAATTATCATAATGTTTACAGGTGCTAGGAGGTGGTTGTCAAGCTCATTTATCTATCAAAACCCAGCCTAACATCTATGCATTTGGGGTAGTTAGTCAATTTCTGAGTGCTCCAGATGAACCACAATTAATTATATTCAGAGTATTTTGAAAAACATGGTTGGGATAGAGGCTTACATCATGATGATGATGATGACGACGATAATGATGATGATGGTGATGATGATGAGTATTTTGCAAGACTAAAAGATAGCACCAGGAAAGTGCCTCTTATGTCACATCTATGTGTAAACATGGGTCCCAAAGAAATAGTTTATGTTGTTTCTCATTGTGTAGTATATGCAATAGACATACACTTTAGTGATGGTTTATGTTTTCATGGACTTCTAATAGCTTGGCAGACAAGAAGGAATATTATAGTTTCTCATTTTAGCATGGAAGTTGAATTTCAAGTGATGACCAATGCCAATAATATAATGTAGTGCTTAAATCCATTTTGAAAAAGATAAACTATACACTGAATTGAATATGTGACAATAATGTTACAATTCACAGAACCAACATCTCTATATTTTATGAGTAGGCAAGGCACGCTGAAGTTGACTATAATTCTATCTAAGACCACGTCATGACCAAGAATAGAGGCACCAACCCTTTGTAAATAGGTGGGTGATAGAAAATATTCTTACAACGTCTCTCCACTCATTCCTCTTTCTGTTATAAAGTAAAAGAAGGCTATGTAATATTTATGATAAGAGGAATCCTCCTCCTATATATAGGAGAAGGGGAAGTGTACATACTTTAGATTAAACCCTAATGGGATAAGACACACTTAGGCTCATATACAAAAAGACACAAATAACTTAATTAACTAAATTAACTAGGCTCTCTAACATTCCCCCTTAACATGAAGCTTGGGAGATTTCCAAGTCAACTTGCAAACAAATA
The DNA here is from genome assembly GCA_963693085.1 of Alisma plantago-aquatica. Taxonomy (NCBI): domain Eukaryota; kingdom Viridiplantae; phylum Streptophyta; class Magnoliopsida; order Alismatales; family Alismataceae; genus Alisma; species Alisma plantago-aquatica. The sequence goes on along the minus strand of OY856412.1, from coordinate 924,261,861 downwards.
GACACGCTAAAGACAAAGAAGAAAAATAAAATTATAAACCAAGATCATACAAGTATATTTCTTCCCCTCAAGATTAGAATAAAGCACTCATCACTCAAATAATCCCCCTCAAGTAGATAACTCAAAGAAAGTATGCAAGCATGTCAAATCCAAAGTATGTCTCAAGTAGTAGGTGTGGGTCGCAAATAGGCAGCAGAAACTTCTGGATCAAAATGAAATGGCATCTAGAGTGGTAGTAAACAACAAATAGAAGGTGTCAGAGTCTTCATCACAGTTGCTATTGTTGCAGTCCAGAGAGTGATGGTTTATAGTAGCAAACTCCAAAGAGTATTGGTTCACAATAGTAAAGTCTAGAGAGTGTTGGTTTACAATAACAAAGTCTAGAGAGTGTTGGTTCATAGTTGTAGAGTCCAAAGAGTTTTGGTTCATAGTTCCTAGAGAGTGATGAATCATAGTAGCAAAGTCCATGAACAAAAGAAGCACAAATAAGTAAAGCATCAACATCCGCAAGACATGGATAAGCAGGAGAGTGTTGGCACACAGTAGAATAAAGTCAACATATGTGAGGCACGGACAATGTCAACATGTAAATAAAGCATTTGACAAAAAGTAGAGATGATGTATCTGGATAGAAGACCATCAACTTAGACAAGCAAGTAGTAGATTTGAAGCTTCATATTGTAATCTCTATAAGAAGCATGTAATAGTAAAGACTTTAAGATGTAAATATCAATATTAGAAGTTCACAAGCTCTTCAATAAGTGCATAAAGTTCCACAAATATATATAGAGAAACAAGAAGATCATCATACATAGAAGTAGAATTAAATTTTCTCTCTTCTTTTCATCTCTCCTCTATTTCTCCCCCCCCCCCACCAGGCGTGGAAAGAACCAAAATTTGTTGGTGGTGGACAATGACAATGAAATGCTTAAAAGAACAAGCCATAGCACTTCTGGGGGGTTAGGGGGCGCACCCCCGCCAAATCAAGAGGTGGTGTTGCCCTGAGCAGGCGGGAGTTGAGGGGAGACTGCCCCTCACCGGGGTTTGGGGATAGAGCCCCTAAAAAAGTCTATGGTGATTTTTGGAGAAAAATCAAACACAAATGTCTAGACAATCAATACCATGATGGAAACTTTGTTGCTTTGCTAGTCTTTGGTTACAAAATGTGTCCATGTATATTGATAAGGATCACACAAAGTGTACAACTATCCAACTGTGTTGTCTGATAGGAGTCAAAAAGAGGTGTATTATGGAAAATCTATGAATCTGAGGCCTAAAGAGCTAAATGTACATTGGGGTGAAATACTTAGAAGTTGGAGTCGAATCAAGTCTGCTCACATGCAGACTACTAATCATGGAATGTTTGCTAATGTGGCAGCTAGACAGTGTGCACATCACACAACCGATCACTCTAAGCAGTTGGGGCAATCAGTGTTCCTACTGGTGACCAATCAGAAAAATTGTTTTGGCTGCCACCTATCAGTCCCCGCACCCTAGCCACGATGTTGTAATACATTGTTACGTCTTGTCGGCGTGCTTTTATATTTTTTTTATAATGAGGCCTTGCATTAATTAAAAGCGTTGCTTACAAACGGAACGTCTTCAAGCAAAGGGTACAGAGAAAGTCTAAATATGGTAGACAACAGACATGGATGTGGCCTTGCTATCCAAGTATCAGATCTAGATGGAAAAACAACCAAGGAAGTGCAGAAAATAAAAGTGTTCATGGGAGGCACTCCTTAACATAAGCCTATGCAGGAAAATAAAGGATGTAACTAATATATCAAGATCATGTCTATGTGATGATCATAGCTTCAGAAGCCTGTGTTGTCAGCGATAATGTCCTCTAGGGAGTAGCATCCACCACCATTGTGGTCACCAAACATATTGCCCAGATCATCTTCAGCAGGTATCACCTGAGTTGATGTAGAGACATGTCCTGCAGTGCAATTGTACAAATATAGAATGTGTAATATTAGTTAGTATTAGATGGGTGGGTTTAGATATGTTATTGAACTTCCTATTGTTTCTCTCTAGTCAAATATTCCAAAAGATGTGTATGACTAAATCTTCGAGAGGGTTTGATCCTTGTGATGGAGGAAGGCAACTGGTGAAGTAATGTTGTGTGGTTTCTTCATCTATCTTGCACAAGTAACATCTAGTAGGCCCCAAAAAACCTGTGTTGTTTAAATGTTGGTCTGTAGGGGTTATGTTGGAAGAGAGCAGCTAGTAGAAAAAAATTTATTTTTGCGGCCATTTAGTTTTCCAAATAAGAACCATATTGGAAATTTGTCCCCTATGGGTATAAGCTGCTTTCGGAGAGTAATGTTATCCTCAAATCCAAAATATCCTGCCTGCTGTTCTGTTGGTGTTGTATTCAAGTTTATCTACTATATTCATGATGTCCCCGCTCACTCTGTCATCCGCTATGCAAAGTGATGCCTTGCGGAAGACGAGCACAGCCCAACTGAACTGTGTGGGCCTGTTTTGCTGATGGAAGACATCGCAAAATAATTGGGGTCTGTGGGGGGGAGAGAGAAGCAATGGCTGCGCAAGATTAGGGGGGAACAAGTGGTCGGTGGGGGTACCACACTTAGGGGCAGAAACAGAAGCGGTGCGGGCGACATGGTGGATTTTTTTATTTCTATATATTTTTTCCCTAGGAGAAGCATTTTGGGGCAGACGGCTAGCCTAGAATGACTGGAAAAAATGAAAAAGAATTGGATTGAATGGATTTAGACCAAGGCAAGGATTAAACTTCTTAGCGACGGCTCCATGCAAGAAGGTGGCCACATATGAGAAGGCAGAGGTTCGGAAAGTTCCCGACGAGCGACCATGGCAGGAAGAGATGGTGGCCACCAACAGATAAATGCAACTTTGTTTTTCATCTCTCCTAGGGTTTTAGATAATGATACCATGTTATAAAGTTAAAAAAAAGGCTATGTAATATATTTGATAGGAGGAATCACCTTCCTATTATAGAGAAGGGTGAAACGCACAAATTTTAAATTAAATCCTAATGGGTCAAGACATGCTTGGGGTCATATACAAATAGACTCAGATAACTTAATTAACTATCTTAGCTAGACTTTGTGACACGTTCAATATATAAGTCAAGTTTTTTTTTGGAAATAGGTAAATAGTATTGCCAAAAGCCGTATAGCAAGCTATACAAAAATAGATGCACCAGGCCCAGATCTACAAAATGGCACTAAGCCAGAAAGCTAAGCGGGGGTGTTATCTACAAAACCCCAATACAACTTTGTATTCGTACTGAAGTTAGCAGTCAACTCGGGTTTGGTGGCAAAAACCCAACACAAATCAAAAGTAATCATCTTTAGCAGCCCTTTTTCATCCATCGACCCACTGCAATGGATTCTTCTGTTTCTTTCTCTCCAGATGTGAAAGCAGACGCAAGCAAGGAACAGGCCGCAAATGCTAGAACCAGTCCCTTTATTATCAGATATGCTCGTTATCCACCTAATGACATCATCAAGGTTGTTAGGCACCTAATAACCCCACTCATTCCGTAAGCACACAATCTGCCAAATATTCTTTGAGTAATTGCAGTAAAAAAACAAGTGATTCTTAGTCTTGGTCCCTGAAGAGCACAGGGAACCGACCGTGTCCACCTGGATGCCCCAACTGTCCATCCTATCTTTAGAGGGGAGTCTGTTAAGCAAGGCTCTATACAAGAGAGTGCTCCATTTAGGACAGTGAAACCTGCCCAAAATAGCGTGGAACCACTGAACATCAGGTTCATTACTAGTGTTGATGTTGGGTAGAGTAGGCAAGGCGCCAACGTGACCCAACGAACCCACAGAAGGAACACCAATGTTGTCCTTATAGAGCTTGCACATACTCCTCCATATCTTGGACGGATTGGAGCAGCCCTCCATAATAATGATGAGTCTATATCTATTTCTCATCCACTGGACCCAAACATTGTCCGGTTTATTACATAATTTGTTAATTCTCTTCATAGTGCTCAGCTCCATAATCTTATGGCCATCGGCAAGCTGAAGACCACCTTTCTTATAAGGTTTAGTAACCCTTTTCCAAGAAACACCATGGCCACGCCCATCCCAAAGGAAAGCAACAGACATGGATTTAATCCTGTTCAGAAAGCAACAGACATGGATTTAATCCTGTTCAGAACAAGGCAAGTTCCCGACGGCTAGCCTTCTTAGTGATGGAGAATGTTTTACCAATATTTTGATAGAAGACCAATCGGTCCGACCGTGAAGGCCCGTTTTATTACTGGTAAAACATTCTCCGTCAAGATTTAGTACACTTAATGGATACCCAACTGTTTAGACATGGATTTAATCAATGGATTTAGACCAAGGCAAGGATTAAACTTCTTAGAGACGGCTCCATGCAAGAAGGTGGCCACATACGACCCTCTATCTATCAAAATATTGAGTTTAATATATTCTTTGAAATGAAGCCTAATTTGCAGTATCAATAATATATAGGGGTGAGCATCGGTCCAGAACCAGACCGGATCAGACCGATGACCGACTTGTATAAATTTATGGACCGTAGACCAGACTGTTTGGAAGTAGGACCGGACCGGGATCGGACCAGACCATTTAGACCGTAATCAACCTTTTTTACATTTTCTACAACTTGTTTAATTGTAAAAAGTTGATAATCTTTGTCACTTCTAACAATTATATAACATTAATAGTAAACATTTACATTACTAGTGCTTATACATGTACTTTATTTGTACTTGTTTAATAATATATCTACAAATATACATATATTTTATATAAAATTCGGTCTGCGGTCTGGTCCACGGTTAGACCGATTTTGGACCGGACCGAAGACCGAACTGAACACTAAAATTCGTGAACCGCGAACCGGACCGAACTCATAATGGACCATACCGGACCGGACCGAATTGAGCAGGCAGGTCCGATTTTGCGGTCTGGGCCATTATTTGCTCACCCCTAATAATATGTGGTTATTTATTATAAATATGTATATATATGTATAATTCATGTTGTAAAGTTAGTGAAAATTTACAAAATGTTGTAAAGTTAGTGAAAATGTACAAAATATGGAACACATTTTTGAATATCAGTTGGTTAAAAATATATTATGCTGGAAACTTCATGTTTAAATCTAGTAAGATGGTGGACAATAATTAAAATAAATACAATATATTTCAATATACTTTATATTTTTTCATCCCAGCTCTAGCTATTTCAAACTTTATATTGTTTGTTGAAAACACACCAATAGATACCAGCTGGATTTATTTTAGTTTTATATCATACAATATGTAGTTGGTGTGATGTATACGACTGACCAATATGGTATACTAAATATAATTAGTGGTTGGCGTTTCGGTAATATGCTCACAATAATTCAAGAAGACCTAGATTAAGTCATCATCTTTATATGTTTTTAAGTACATGTAAGATACGCAAAATGATTCGAATAAATGGTTTAGTTTTGTCTAATCAATAAATCCGAATGTGGTTCCAACCAATCTAATTGTCTAAAAAAAAGATCGGTTGTTCTTAGACATTGATTGGTCAAAAACAATTCACATGTCCAACCAGTCCAATCCTAATAAGTTCGAAAAGCACTTTTAGATGGTACAATATTATCAACTGATATTTCTGGTTATACATTTCAAAATGCACAAGTCTTATTTTAAGTGAATTGTGACTTTATTTGTATGTAATAAATAAAGTTGTCTTGCTTCTATAATTTTTTAAAATCCATCATTTATTCCCATCTCTACTCTAATGCTATTTTTAAATGCTTTTATGCAGGCAACCTTTTTCATTACTTATGTTCTAACGTCAGGTTGGACTGGCTTGTCATCAGAGCTTATGCAACTATTTCCTCTTGCATATATCTTCATAAAAAGATATGTTTTCAAGAGCGAGGTTAATGCAGATTGTATACCATCTTTTCCATATCATACAGAAATTCCAAGAGTCCTCTTATTTGGATTGATTGGTTTCACATGCTCTGTATTGGCACCTTTGATACTGCCTTTTCTTCTAGTCTATTTCTTCCTTGCTTACATTGTGTATAGGAACCAGGTAATTTTTAATGTCTACTAAAATGTTAATTTTGAAGAAAAATTTATGCCAGCAATATTATCATCAATGGTTTTTCAATTTTTTCCCTACTACATGGGATTTCTAGATTTATGTTTTAGTACAAATAAATCTCAGCTTTGTCTTTTGCATTACACTAACTACAACGTTGATGTTAGGAAATTGAATGTAGTGTATCTTATAAACGACAACATCATTTTTAAATAATACTTTTATGTATATTTCATCCAATGCATTTTAATCATTCCGCTTAATGTAAGGATGCATTTATGTTTTTGACATAATTCTCATTTTCTACTAGATGCACATGTTCATATGTTCCTTATAGAGGTAAGTGGCCTCTAGCTTTTAGTACATGAAAATTTAAAACAATATGAAAATGCACCAGAATCCAACAAGTATTTTAGTGCCACTTCTCATATCTATATATCACCTCTTATGTAGTTGTCCATCACACATTTCGTCTCCATCCATGACTACGTATTTTAGTCCCATACTTGAGCCTAACCATACTTGTTTGTACATTGTGTATTTCTTGTTTCTTCTTTCTATCCAAGACATAAAAATGTCAGTTGGGAAGTCTCAAAATTCAAGTCTTGATGGTACTGAATTTTTCTTGTTAATGTTGTGATTTTTGTCACAAGTATTGTGTCTACTTGTCTCAAGTGATCAAAATATTGGGGGTGGGGTCCTAGTAAGGATGACAAAAATAGGATAATCACATTCATATTTGGCTATCTGAACTGCTCCAAATTGGATATCCCATCCATATGGTTAGGTTGGATTGGTTGCATGGGAACAAATATCCATGACGGGGGCAGTTTTGAATCTGAACCATTATCTATGCACTATGTAGTAGTAGGGCTCACCACTTCATGGTTGAGACCCACGACAACCCCCATCAGTCTGTCAGCAGTCTTTTGTACGGCTACTACTTCCCTCTCTCATATAAAATGTGACATGAAGGATATCATCCCTAGAGGCTAAGAAGGAAACGAGCCTATGTCTTGTCCAAGCACAAGCTAGGACCACTCTAGGATCCCACCACGTCTCCAGCCAAATTGTGCCACTAGTTTGGCGAGCATGACGGTGTGAACATGTCGATTAGGGCATCTATGACCTTCAAGGTTCCCGATATGATGTGCCACATGTTTTCCAACGAGTTCATCCGGGACCGGGTATTCTACATCTACAGTCGACACTTCAGACCTATGTTCCCCAACCTCGACCACCAGATGTCTACCCTCGAGGGCACAAAGGTCGCCTTATGCACCACCATCGGCATGTCGGCCATCTCCATAGTCCTTCTCCAGCTATTCGGTCACGTTGTAGCTTCTAGGTGCATCTACAATGGCATACACGCCCTGTTGACCCATGTCTTACCTAAGGCGTGCAACATCACTATGACGTTCATGGACACATGGGACCCGTAGGCCATTAGGTCCACCGTGAGGGTCGGGCCTACGAAGATGGTGTATTGACAATTGCGAACCCGACCTTGGTCGTCACAGATATTGTCGGCGACACTGTCGTGGGACACAAGTTCGGGCTCACCATAGTTCTCGACAACACATTTGTGCCCATGGCCGAGTCACATGTAAAGTTGGGTGTCGATGTCGTCGTGTACAACTTGTCAAGTTCACTCGGTAGTAGATTAAGTGCATTGTTGTGGGTATAAATTATGTTCATGCTTTATCATGGGACTATGATTGGTTTCATCTACAACCAATCCACATCCATGTCCTAAGAATGGACATCCCATCCACCATCCAGTACGTAGTTGAAAACTAAGAGAAGTAGGTGAATGAATGCGGATGACCATAGATTCCGAATGTGGTGGATGAAATTGTCATCCCTAGGTCCTAGGTCTAATTCCTACTTTTTTTACAAACATTATGATAATATATTTATTAGGCGCATGCAACCACAAAAAAAAATGATCATGTTTACATAAAGCTGAGACATATCATAGAAGTGAGATAGTAGAAGACTAGTGATGACACCAGAGGTGTATAAACCAAAAGTCTAGGCTCTACGAACAAGAGCTTAAAATATCAAAATGGGTGGGGTACCCCTAATAACAACCCCATTATCCTCAGAACAAGGAAAGATTAAAGGCGGACTAAGTTTTCTCCTCTACCTTCTATAGTTTGGATTGTGGTTTTATCCTTCTAGACCCTGGGTGCACTTGGTTTGACTTCAAGTTTGTATAGGTCCTTACGTGTTCTATCCCTGGTGCAACCTGCAATGAGAGAACTCATGATAAAAGACATCCACTTGTTGAAATAAGTGTGAAATCGATAGTTTGTGGTTATCAAAAGAATTTTATTACATGTGTTCCATATAGTCCAAATGATAGCAGCAATAAATATGTTGTGATGTATGTATCTCTCATGTCAGTTTCTGGTGTTACGAATCTGATGAAAGGTATTGAGAAGCGGGTGTGCAAGAATGGTGGTAGTTGTGGTGTAGTGAGTCCAGAGTTGTCTGGATAGCTGACAGCCAAAGAAGAGATGTTGGTTGGTTTCTTCATTGTTGTTACAAAGAGAGCATCTAGATGGTCCCTGGAACCCTCTAGTTCTTGTCATCATGTCAGTTGGCATTTTATCATGGCAGCCAAGCCATAGAATAATGTGAATGTTAGGCGGACATTGAGTCTGTCATATGGTCTTATAGTCCCTGATATGTCCTCTAAATGAGAAGAAATTATATGCCTATTTGGTATTGCAGTGCTTGCCCCTAGTTCATGTGATGTGCCTAGATGTGTTGTATTCAAGTTGGTGCAAGATTTCCTAATATGTAGATTGGTTCGTTCATCCCATTAGGTAAGTTTGGAAGAAATTGTTTCTATGCAAGCCTAATTTTCCAAGATCCTGACAGTTGTTGTAGTTGATGATGGAATGAGGGATGGTCAAGGTTAGCAGATGGAGGTTGACAACCTTTTTTTCTTTGCCACCAAGGGTCATACCAAAACTTAGTATTGTTCCAATGGTGTGGTGGTATCCTTATGGTGCTAGAAATGATGTGGAGGGTGTTGGATAAGTGCTTCCATAGGAGGATATTGTTCTAGAGTCTTTGAAGGACCATGGTGGTTGATGTTTGAGATATATGTCCTTAATGATGTTCATCCATAATTTGTCCTCTCTACTGCATATGGAGGCTATGATTTTGTGAATGAGACATAGGCTATGAATCTTGATGTTAATGATACCCCATCCACCTTTCTCTTTGGGACTACAAATTGTGTCCCAATTGACTAAGTGAAGTTTTTTCCATGGTGTTCGCGAAGAAATGTGCGTCGTGTTTTGTCTATCGGATAGAGTACATTGGATGGTAGAGGAATGCAAGTAAGGTGGTATGTGACAATTGGTGTGTGGTCTACATTCAGAAGAGAGCATCTGCTCACAATAGAAAGGAAATTGTTTTGCCAGGAGTTGACACGGTGCTTAAATCTATGAATAATCAAGTTCCATGGAGAGCATGGGAGATGATATGGGGTGAAGCGGAGCCCAAGGTAAGAAAAAGTGAAGGATTCATGTGGCAATGAATCTGATCATATCTGATGCATCCATCAGAGATCCTATGATGGTAAATTTGTTGAAGTTTATTTTGAGTATAGAGAGTTTGCATAAGATCGCTAGGATCCTGACAAGGTTGATGACCTCCATGTCATTTGGTTTGATGAAAATAATGGTATCGTACGCACATTGAATGATGTCATGTGAGCAACCCCTTGGCATGTTGAGGATGTGATTATCAGTGGTGTTTCATATTAGTTAGTTGAGGACATAGGTGACCATGATGAATAGGTAGGGGGATAAAGGATCCCCTTGTCTCAGGCCATTAGTGCTCTTGAAGTACCCAAATGGAGATCTGTTGATAAGGGCAGACAACGTACATGTGATGATACATGAGTGTATCCATGAACATCGATGACTTGGAAAGTCCAAACCATGCAAACATTGATTGAGGAATTCCTAGTTGACATTGTCAAAAGCTTTCTCAAAGTCCAATTTAAGTGTGAGGACCGGTTCTTTGAGACATAGGCAGGTGTGTAGGGTTTCCTGGACTGTGATGAAAGCATCTTGTATGTTCCTATGGGGAAGAAAGGGACATTGTTGTTGATCGATAACCATTTGTAGAAGAGGTTTCATACGACTATTGAGAAGTTTAGTAATGATTTTGTATGATGAGTTGATTAAGATGATTAGTCAATAATCTCTGATGGAGGTAGGATTATCCATTTTGGGAATGAGAGAAATATGTGTGTGGTTGATCAGTTTAAGGAGAAATTAAATGTTGTGATGTTAGTGTACAGACAAAAGAGTTCCTCAAAATCTTCTTTGATGATATTCCATGCAACATTATAAAAGGACATACCAAATCCATCTGGGCCAAGAGATTTATCTAATATGAGGCTCTTCATAGCCTCAAGGATTTCAAATGTGTGAAAGAGATCAAGGAGGTTGTCAGCGAGAGAGATTTTGTGTGGAAGATCATATTCCAATTGAATGTCACCATATTATTGAAGATGTGTCCATTATTATAGAGATCTATGTAAAAGTTAACAATGTGTGTTGTTATGAACCATATGGGTTGTGTGGTGGCATCTAGCCCATCAATGCTAGTAATCACCCGACGGTTGTGTTTGTATTGTAAATGGCGTGGAAGAATTTAGTATTTTTATGTCACCTTCTCTAAGCCATTTGATTTTGGCTCGTTGTTTCCATAGAGTTTTGTCGAGGGCTTTTAGTTGTAGGATTTCCTCTCTAATGAGTTGGTGATCATGAGTGGTTGTGGACATCTGGAGGGAGGACAAAAGAATTTGTTCCTTGTTCTTGATGGTGTCTGGAATGGAACTGAATTGTTGTTTGCTCCATCTCTTGAGTGTTGGTATGAGCTTTTTGAGTTTGTGATGGATGTTATATCCCAGGATTCTCAAGGAGGAGTTTTTGTTCCATATGTTGTTGACCATGGAAGTAAATTTTTGGTGTCATGTCCAGAATTTCTCAAAGCAAAATGGTTTTGGTCCCCAATATATTTGTTGAGTGTGAATAAGGATGGGGAAATGATCAGAGAGACTAGATGTAGTTAGTGTGGTGTATGTCGTGGGGTACATATCAATACATATATAGTTGCAAAGGAAGAGGTGTAATCTGGCCTTTTGGTGACCTCTATACCATGTCTAACAACCGTTGTAGGTATGCATGTCTTTGATGTGGTTTGAGGTGATAAATTTGTGTAAGAGAGATGCATTACGTGAAATGGGGGGGAGTCAAAACTTTTTTTGTGGAATCCCTCTTATGGACTTTTGACAAGGTTAAAATCACCATGGATGATCCATGGGGTTGGCATAAGTTGATTGGCCAATGTATCAAGTTCAACAATGAAAGGTTCCTTATGTGTCTCGGGGGGCATAAACCCCAGTGAAATGCCAAAGAGTGTTGGTTCTAGAATTGTAGAATTGCATCGTGATACTGTAATTAAGATGAAAGGAGTGGATTGCTTGGTAAACTCTATCATTCCAACCAATAAGGATACCACCACTAAAACCAATAGGTGGGAGCTATATTCATTTGTTGATATGTCAACCTCCAATGTATTGTAGCTAGAAATTCATCAGAGTTGTTTTCATTTCCTGAATCATGATTGGGTTAATGTTGTTGGTATATAATGTTTCTGATGGCAAAACGTATGTTCAGGGCAGCCACACCGCATACATTCTGGTTTGAGATGGTCATAGTGAAAGGGGATCATAAACCAGGTTGGTGAAGACAACCAAACTAAAATCAAAGTCGATTGGTTATGTCCCCCACCTTATACCTCTGATTAGGCCATTTGTTGTTTTCAAGTAGTTCCCTAAGAAAGGTGTCTATGGTCATGGGGTTTGGAAAGGTTATACTAATGCTTTGGCAGAAAAGAGTGAAGTCATATGTGCTATCCCACGGTGCTAAGGTGGTGATGACATCTAATGGTGTGTACTAGATGGGCCATTATGTCGTATTGTTTTTATTGAATGTGTCATTGAGTGCAAAAAAGTTCTTGTGCTTCTGTGACTCTGGGGTATAAAATAGAGTTGCATAGTAGTGCACCACTTCATGTTCATTCATAGAATGGCTTGAGTTGTATACAAGAGGGCTAGAAGACATTCTGAGATCTTTGATGGTGGTATGCTTCAATTTGGGGAAGGTGTCTTGATCCAAGTCAGGTTGTGAGTTGATTTGTGAGCTATTAATGTTGTTATGGGGGAAGGGACCAAAGATTTGCGGTGGTGGCATGCTTCAATTTGGGGAAGGTTTCTTGATCCAAGTCAGGTTGTGAGTTGATTTGTGAGCTAGTAATGTTGTTATGGGGGAAGGGACCAAAGATTTGCGGTGGTGGGAGTTAATGGGGATTTTGGAGTCTTGCCTTCTTGTAGAGAGGCATTGGCTATGGAGCTGCTGAAGGTTGGGATTTGATGGGGTTCCCCTAAGTCTGGTGTGTTTAGATCAGGGTTGGGGGGCTGAGATGGTTAGTGATGTGATTAGGTTCGAACCAGGTGGCTGGGTGATTAAAGTGGTCCTTGAAAGAGGTTGTGAAGGTGGATGGATGCTACACTCTTAGCTTGATGTAGTAAATCATACGCCCACATCTAATGTTTATATCACTAGGTATGGTGGTTTCTTTCATGATAGAAAAAACACATAATGCTTTGGTGAAATCAGTAGGGTAAAGGGATTCGGGGCTGATGAATTGCAAGGTGGCACCCACCGTGTGGGATATGGCTTTAAATACCTCTTCATTCCAAAGATGGGGTGGGAGGTCAACAATGGATATCCATCCAGAGGCTCCTAAGGCAGCCAGAGTAGCACCTTGTTCAATAGCCTAGTGAGAAATGTGGGCTTGTGCAAAGAGATTGCCACATGCAAAGGTGAAATATTGGCCCAGGACGTACTCAAAGATGGTTTTTTCAAGAAGGCTGTAAAGGATCCTGGTAGAGGAAATAAATTTTAGGCTTGAGAATGATACATTTAGGAAAAAAAAGTGTCAGGACTTTAGAGGGATTGTGACAACTATGAATGTCTAACAGAATGGTGTGGGAACTAAGACCTTAAGTTTGTGCATACTCTGATCCGGGAGATCAATGGTGCATTCCAGAGAAAGGTTGTCCTTGGGGGGAGGTAAAGGTAAGAGAGGGTATGTTAGGGAGGTCTTGTGCTGCAACACTCGGGAGGTGGCACAAGATGAGAAAGGTTCATTAATGGTGAGTTGGTTATATAAAGGGGGAGGCTCGAGAGAGGATGGATGATGGAAGGACGTGCATGATGAAGAGTCATAGAAGGATTTGTCGGTAGGTGTAGAGTCGTATATAAGGTGGTTGAAGGAATTTGTGCTAAATATCTTCAGTTCAGATGTGCATGGATGTTGGTACATCAAAGGAGGTAGAGGAGTGTTAGATGCTCGTGCATGCTGATGATGGCAATCTGGGACAGAGGGGAGGAGGTGGCCCAACAATGGGGAAGCCATCCAAGTCATGGATTTGGGAAAGATAAGGAGATATGTCCAGATTGAGAAAATGCAAAACATCTAAAGGTATATCTGCATAGACGCATGTGGTGATTAAATCTGAGGCATCTGCCACATCTAGCCTTCTGATTCTTCTTAGATTTTTTGCGTGTGACCTTAATCCATGGATAAATCGAGTCATGTTATATTAGGGTTTACTAGTGAGATGTGTCTATCCATGTAGGTTTTTCTATCTCTAGTACCTTGATGTTGCTAGCCAATGCATGGCTGGAAAGTGAATATATGGAAGATCGGGAAAGAGATTTTGTATACCTAAACCTAGGAGGTGGTGGGTCCTCTTTTCGTGGGAGTACTCTATGTTGAGGAATAGGGGAGGTGGCAATGTCATCAAGCTCATATTCCTGAGCACATTGCTCCTCCTAGTTTGGTTGATAACCATTCTGTGTCATGAGCATCTAAACTCCCATGTATGTGTCCTCTTTGACCTATTATGAGGAGGAGATGATGTTGTGCTCAACTCGGAGGAGACAACATATGTTGTGAGGTATTTGGTTGTTGATATCATTGACCCAGAGGTTGATCTACATGTCTCCCTTCGTTCAGAGGATAAGATGCCATCCCATACATAGGTTGAGGGAGATCAACATATCTCTCCATCTATGGCAGGATAGGAGGAATCCTTAATGTGAGATGAAGAAATTAATCAGGAAGGAGGTGGAACCAAAATAGAACTCTATAATCCCATCTATGATTTCCATGGTGATGTATCTCCATGCCTTTAGGAGGAGTATGAATCTAATAGTCCTCTTGTCGAGATACACATCTAGATGGGTCATGAGGACCGTGTTGTTAGGAATGGTGGGGCAGAGAGAGGGTTGGGTGGGTGTAAGAACAGAGCTCTAGAACTCTTGTAGAGTCAAGAGTTGGTGTATGTTGATCATTATGAGGGAATAGCATAGAAATGGTGAAGAAGTTGTCTTTTTATAAGCCATGAAGGTGGTAGGAGAATGACAGTAATGATAGAGACTAGATGTTTCTACTAATGCAGTATAATAGACACCTCCATGTTGCTTGAAGGGACAATCTAAGAGCCAGATGATATCAGTTCTCAGAATAAGTAACTAGGTTAATCTGTATTGAATGCAAATATTAGTGTTGACGATTGTTGAGTGTTGTCGAGTATAAACATCAAATTAGTCTAAGAACCTTCAGATGTTGAGATTTGAAATGATTTTTTCTCCAGCTATGGTGTATAGTTTCCTTTTGAGGGGGATGCTTAGTTTCGATGTAGTCGTAGTCCTGCAAGTGTTGATGAGAGCATATAGGTTTTTTTTCAAAAAAGCATACAAACATTGGGCAGACTAGGGTTATTGAAACTATGAGAAGGTGAAGTTTTCTCACACTAGATTCTAGAAAGAAGTTGGAGCTCTCAAGAAAAATCCCACACCCATGATAACTATGTAACTTGTAATATGTACTACTCTGGCCTTCTACCACCTCGTCTTAGGTGTTCACGATATTGGGGGGTCTGAGGTGTAATAATTTAATCTTTGGGCTTCTATATCCAATATTTGAGTAAGAATAGGGCTAACTCAACCTTTTCCTTTTTAAGCTACCTAAAGAGGAATAATGTGAGACGGATAACATGTTTCCCTCTCGGGGGATTGTCCATGTTTTAGTGACCTAGTATCAATCACGTTCAATTAGTTGGTTTCTTTGCTATCATTACAATCCAAAATTTGAAATGAGATAATGTTGTTACTTATTATAAGCTGGAAAATCATGATTTGTTTCCCTAGACACATTGCCTTCCATTTTCGTATTTATCATCCCAATATAGGATTGTTGTTTGATTTGTGGACCATGAAATAAATAATGTTAGAATCAAGTACTACTTTATGGATAAAATTCTTAGGTGATTAGCCCATCGATGTCATTCTTGAATTTTTTTTTTATCTAACAATGATTTTGCACATATTTTCCTTAGGACACTTATTACACTTTAGACCTATGATGTATAGTAATTCATAAATCTTGCATTCTTTGACAACAATACAACCACATCACAAAACACTCTCATTTGTATCAATTTTAAGCATTAACAATATGTTTTAGGTAATTTTCATCTTGCCTCATCGGTCTGTTAGTGTTAATAAGGTTGCTTGTCCTCTCTTTGTGGAGGTGGGTTGTCTCTCAGTTTCCCCTAGGATTCTAACCGTGTTTGAGGTTTTCCTTGATTAAGGTTTAAATTTAACAAGTCGCATGATGTTGTGTGGTAGTTTAAGATTGCAGACGAGTATGACATTAGTGACAATCTTGTGATTTTAGGATTCAATTGAAGGGGTCTTTTTCAAATTTGCTTTGTCAAGTGCGAACCAGAGGCATCCAAGATGAAGAGTCTAACATCTACCCAATTTCATGTGGTTACTATTGGTGTACCTCTACCTTCCTATTCATTGTGATCGCTTGATTCTCTCTACTGTATAGATTTTGTTTGGCACTTTTAAATTTTATGATGATTGTTAGCTTGAGTATTTATTTTTTCCTCTCTTGGTTTCCGTGGCCAATAGAATGGATTGAAGATGTCTATTCTCATCATAATCCCAATAAAAAGGTGAGTGCATATATATATATATTTTTATTTATTTATATATATATATATGTATATATTTATATATGTATGTATATATGTATATATTTATATATATATATATATGTATGTGTATATATATATATATATATATATATATATATATATATATATATATATATATTGGTTCCCCACAATCATGTTAATAAAGGGTTTTCTTTGCATATGAAAATCACCAATTTCAAGAATTCATCAACATACTAGATTCAATATATTCCATATCATTTCCCTATGAATATCAATTCTACACCCCTCCACAATCATGCATTTTTAAAATAGGTCATGCTTGTCCTTCTGTAGCCTCCCACAAAACACACTTCTTTAATCAACCTTTTTAATGAAGTGTCAAATAGATTGGTCCCCAAAATGAATGGCAAAGTAAGGATTGTATCTTATGGGATCACTTTTATAAATTTTCTTAGAAACTAACTTTCAATGAAGGAATATTTCAAAATTCCCACATATCATATGCCTTCACATACACAAAAAGATCTATCACACACTGATTATTTACAATCATGGTACTAGCCATTTCCCAGCTAATTCGTCTGAAAAAGTTTAAATGTAGTTAGTTTTCGTAGAACTAGTTGTCACAAGGCTATACCAGTGGCATTCATACTGACTTACTTATTATCCATATTCTGCCTCTGTTACTATCATATTGCAATCTCACAAATTATTTATGGAAATTTGTCGTTATGTCTCTTCCGCAACATCCTTGGTTACTTTAGCCAGATTTATCTCAACACTCCATATGGTGTTTATTTTATACTAGTTTTAACATATTTAATAAACATTGCCTAAACTTACGTCATTATATTTAACATTTTGATTGATTCTCAATTATGCTTTATACACAGTTTCTCAATGTATATTGTACAAAATACGAGTCAGGGGGTGAGATGTGGCCAATTGTGCATAATACAACAATTTTCTCATTAGTTCTTTCACAAGTTATTGCTTTGGGAGTTTTTGGCATAAAGGAGTCCCCTATTGCCACAAGTTTTGTTATACCACTCATAATTTTGACTCTTCTCTTCAACGAATACTGCAAAAAGTGCTTCCATCCAGTTTTTAGAAACATATCTGCTCAGGTTGGTTGATGGATATATTTTTTCTATGATTATACTTGCATTCTAAATTCCATAATGTATATTTAAGTTTGTTTGAATCAATCATATTAGAATATATTAGAATTGTCGATGCATAGTAAGTGTATACTATTATTCAGTTGTGCTACTATTAATTTCACACTTATTATTTGTAGTTCAAATATTTGTATAGCTAAAAACTCAAAAAGTAGCTTGGACTCACCTGTTCCAAATATTGTTGACCAAGTCTTCCTATTTGCTAAGATCTTTATTATGTCTACTGTCAACAGGATGTCATTGAGCTTGATAGAGAAGATGAGCAAAGTGGACGGATGCGTGAAATCCACTTGGAGCTACTCACTGCATATCGCCAGTTTCCGCCAAATGGAGTTGGCACTGACGATACAAATGGAGAAGGTTCCAAAGGTGATGGACCAAGTGAAAGTACCTCAGGTGTTAAACGATCACTTCATCTCTCATTGGGTGCACTTCCAACATCTACGATCCAACATTCACTCACCTCATTAGCCATGCTTGTAACTTTCCAACGTACAAAGTCTTAGTTAAGACGTTGCCACATCTTAAGAATTTTACTGAGATCACAATGTTGTTCTCACCCATTTAAATAGAGCTAGCTGCATAGGAAAATGTCACACATGTAAAGATAAAGTACTATTTGTAATTAGATATGTTCAATGTTAAACGGTTTACTCACAAAAAAGAGTTTTCATGTTGTCTTCTACTCCTGGTATTGTTAGTTACAATAGATAAAAGGATTTTTCATGCGTCTATTTTCATTAAGCGGAAGATGGGAAGTTGATTCCCCAACACATTCGTACGATGTGCCCATGGCCCACACAGGTGTATGATATTGAAGAATGCGACATTGTATAAGGAATTTGAGATGTGCATCCATTGTGATAGAAAAATACTTCATTCCACATGCTTCACCTCAGTTGGAAAAAAATTACGGTATTCATGACTGCAATCATTCTCTCTTAGGGTTTGTTTGGTACATGGTGAATGGAGGGGAGGAGAAGGGTGAAAAAGAAGCTTGGGTTGTTTGTTTGTACAAAGTGATGGGGAGAGCATGGGAGGGGAAATGCATGGGAATGTAGGGAAGTGGAGATAAGAGGAAGAGAAAATACTTTGTGGGAATTATATTAGAAATGCCAGAGGAAAACACAAAATAGAGAGAGCAGTCATAAATGATATGACTGGAAAAAAAATATGTACAACCCACAACTAATGTGAATAGATGTTAGGAATGTGGTACCTCACTTGGTTGAAAATATAGAATAAAGGAGGAGTGTATTATAATATTTAGAGAATTTTTATGTAAAAAGTAAAATAAAATAAAAATAAATTAAAATACAAATCTTTTTGAGGAAACTAAAAAGTTTATATTTTTAATAGGAAAAATGAAAATTTTGAGATCATTATACAATCATAAAATATAGAAATATATAAATATTTGAAAATATGTATTAGACTTTAGCGAAAGTACTTAACTACATCGAGGGAAAGTTTGTTGTAAATATAAAAATATAAAGGAAACTACTTCTATAAGTACAATTTTGAATATTGAAAAAACATATTCTCACTCTTATAGAAAAATATCTTTTGTGTGGTGCTTTCAACATAGAACAAATAAAAAATCATGTATTGCCTTCCTCAACATCTTATATTTTTATTTTTGGATATATAAACTTTGTCATTCAAAAAGGATTGGCAACCTTATTTGTTGTATGTGCCTCTATGATGACATTTTTCTAAAATTATATATGTGAATAAATATATAAATATACTTATTATATGTAAAAATATTTTTATATTACCAACATTCCACGTCACTATAAATTTTTATATTTATATTATTTTTTATGTTTCATTTCCTTCCCCTCCTTATGCTAACTAAACACACTAAATAAGTGTCCCCTTCCCTCCCCTCCCCTCCTCTCCCACTATTCCCTTCTCCTTGACTCACCACGTCCCAAATATAGCATTAAGGTCCACTATCAAGGGGGTATGTTGGAAGTTTGAACCCTAAAAGTAATCATTGATTTACTTTCACATCGCAAATTTTGGAGATCCTGCAGTTATAGGGGAGGCGGGAGTTAATCCTAATGGTGGTTCCAAACAAACAAGTCCAGTTGGACCAGTATATGTCTCTATTTAAAAGTGTAGTTTTAAGCTATAAAATATCTATTTATTTTGTTATATTTTGTGGGCCTCAAAAACCATGAAATCTATAATATCTTGTTCATATGTTATTTTTCATGATACCTTTCCTTCCCCTCCTTATGTTAACTAAACACATTAGCATAAGTGCCCCCTTCCCTCCCCTCATCCCACCTTCCCTCCCTTCCATTCCCTTCTTCTTCATTTACCACGTACCAAACATAACATAAAGGTCCTCTATCAAGGGGATATGTTGGGAGTTTGGACCCTGGAAGTAATCTTCGATTAACTTTCACATTGAAAATTTTTGAGATCATGCAGTTATAGGGGAGGCAAGGAGTTAATCCTAATGGTGTTCCAAATAAATAAGTCCATTTGGGCCAATATATGTCTCTACTTTAAAAGTGGACTTTTAAGTTGTGAAATCTCTATTTATTTTGTTATAATTTGTGGGCCTAGGAAACCAACATGAAATTTATAACAGCTTGTTCATAGGTTGATGTCATCCAGAGGATGAGGTCCATTTTTGCATATTTTCATATATTTTATATTAGACCAAAAGCACATCACAATCATGCCATCACATGTCCACATGAATATTCTCAACACCTTAACATTCCTTTTTAACCTTGATATAATCTCTAGCTATTACATTAGGGTTAAATGAAATAATAGATTATATAATCTTTAATTTGACTGGATTTAGCCATTAGTTTTTGGTAGACTTATAAGCAGATTGAATGAAGAGTGGATATATGATATTTGAGTATGAAAAAAAATCCATCCAATGTTGCATGATATTACATGATAACATTAGAACCTGATCTGAATCGTTGTATCAAATGTGGAAAAATGTCCAAATATATATAATGTCGATAAATATATTATTTATAGGAAGTATTGGTATAACATTAAATAAATGAAAAATATCTATATTTTTGTATTGTATATATGAATAGTGTATGTTTAATAATATGTGTGTGTATTTATAGAAATTGAATTTCTTTCAAAGTGAATACACATTATCTAACATCTTTTTAGAAATTTTAAAATTTAAAGTTGATATCTGAAATCCAATCCGCATACAGAAGATGTTGAACTTTTTTCAAAATTTTGAACTCGAATCCAGATCGAATACTCGTATTCCAGATATCCATTTACATGCCTAGTTTCTGGGTACATGGGCTTCTCAAGGATTGTCGATCTCAAGATTTATTATATGTACTGTCTAATTTAAAAATGGTCAATATTTCTAGTTGTCGGGTTTGAACTATGTCAGAAATATTTAAGTGAATTGTCACAAAAGTATGATATGATACCTTAGTTGAGGGTGATTGCGGTTGCACGACCGCCTAGTTTTTCTTACATCAAGTTTCTTAGTTATATTTAAGCTTAAAAAACTTCCAATGGATAGTAATTACCCGAAAAAGATACAATTTTTATAGATAATAATTATGTAATTGGACCTTCT
The DNA here is from genome assembly GCA_963693085.1 of Alisma plantago-aquatica. Taxonomy (NCBI): domain Eukaryota; kingdom Viridiplantae; phylum Streptophyta; class Magnoliopsida; order Alismatales; family Alismataceae; genus Alisma; species Alisma plantago-aquatica. The sequence goes on along the minus strand of OY856412.1, from coordinate 924,240,876 downwards.
CATACACAATTTTCAATGAGTATTTTATTATCAAGAAGGACATTATACTCGGTGCTACTAACGATTCTGTGCTTGACGAATTTAAAGAACGAACCCATGACTAGTTTTAGATAAGAATAATGAGGGAATCGACCTACTTCATTGCATTCCAAATCAAGCACATGTCAAATGGAAGCTTTCAACAAGGTAAGTTTGAAAGGGAATTTCTAAAGAACTACACAATGAAGTTACTTAAACCATCATCTACGGCTATGTCTGCCTCAGTTAAACTTGACAAGGATGATGAACGTGTGGTAGTTGATGATAGGGTCGCATAGGTATGATTTGACGTTTACTATATTTAACTGTATTTAACCCTGATATCACCTTTGATATTAAATTATACGCTCAATATCAATCTAATCCATGGAAGTCACATCTCATTGTTGTAAAAAGAATATTACAATACATTTCTTCTACTCTAACAATGTATCTTAGAAAAATTTCTTTCGAGTTACATGTTTCCATTAATTTTGTCTATAAGTTTGCAAAATATATCAACAGTAGTACTAACGCTATATTTTTTATTTTTAGTTTTGTGTTTCAATCATCAAAAACATTGTCATGAATTCAATGATTGATAAACACATGGTTGCAATAGTTGTGCACAAAGCTATTAACTTCACTGAATCATGTATATGATAGCATGGTTAATATTTAGAAACTACCATTTATCTTTTGACAACACTAGTGTTATTAACTTCGCTCACCCATATTTTGATAGTAGTGTTATATATATTGATATGAAACATCTGTGTCTTATAGACCATATTGCCTATAGTGATATGTTTCTTAGAACATATGTATCTTACGGTCCATATTTCCTATTGACTTATATTATATCCTACATATTTTTTCTGAATATTTTTTATTTCCATACATGAAATTGCAATAAATTTTATTGTACAATAATGTATTTACATGTATAACAAGTGGAGATTTTTTTGGCTCATTTCCCCAATCACCATGGTTTCATAACGACAATCTTATACCTTACAATGTTATTTCATTGATTTTACAAAATATAGGGTTCAAAGTGCCATTCAAATATTTATTCGTGGTAGGTCAACTCAATCTAGAAATTTTTTATTTCTTAGGCTATATTTTAGCTTATTTAACTATATATGAGAAAATAATAGTGCAACATTTCATATAAGAATTTACAATTGAACAAACCTATTACAACTCCTATTTTAGTCATGTCTATCAGTTCTAGTCCACTTAGCCAATTATATTTGAATATGGCGAATTCTCACCATAGATTGGTCAAATCATAGTTTCGAAAATATATAGAAAATTAAGAACTTAAACAAAAATTATTGTAATCTCTTCTATCCAATATAATTCCTTGATCCATGTTGTAGCTCAAACAAACTTCTTTTGACTAAGATGTCGAGTTAAATTATAGTTTAATTGAAAGGGCTTTACTATTTTGTTTTAGTTTTTCCTTGGAGCCTTGAAGACTTTCATTCATACTATGATGATATAAATGAATTTGACACATAAACTTTGACCTTTAGTGACTTCTGATCCTCTTAACCTCAATTTTTAATAGGACCCTCTAGCATATCACATAACACACTTTAGACACAATTTAAGAATCCTTGATTAATTCAAACTCTATAATAAGATGAGATGAGATGTTGTAATATAATCCGCCTTAGATTCATATGATGAAATCTTATCTATTGCATTTACTACATTCCAAATTCATTTATCTAGATTTAGTTCCCTCCACTATATTTCCTTGCAAATATCTTTAGAGAAGACTAAAGGTGAACATCATATTGGTATAAGAAAAATGGTATGAAACCCATTCATCCAAGACAAACTTATCAAGTCCATATTCCTCCATCATTTGTTCTTGTAAGAAATTCATTTATGTTTAAATCCAAGGTAGGACTGGACATAAAACCAAAGCAGGCCAAAGAAACCTACCAAACCAAATCAAACATGACATATAAATTTAATTTTAGGAGGATAAATGGTTTTGTTTGGTTCCAAAAATTTTCAAGCAATTAGTCAATGGTTTGGTTTGGTATGAGGGTGTAGTTTAACCAAACTAAACCAAACCAAAACATATGTCTACAAAGTAATTATATATATAGTTATACTACACAAAAATACTTATTTGAACTTAATATATTAATTAAGAAAGTTCTCCATAATATGGAAAATGTGTATGTTAAAACATATAACTCATGATAAATAAATGGGGTTTCAACAAAAAATAAAGTAAACTATGTGGTATCATTCATGCATATCAAATTTGAAGTTAGTTAGAAAATATTAAAAATAGTTATATATGTTGTGATAACCATTGTTGACCAATCTTTACTTGTAAGTTAATTTCTCATGTTACATGGATTGATAAGTATAATGAGTAGTTGGATGTTCATGAAAAATCTCATAAGACTTTAGAATCTCTTAGGTCTTGGTTTCAAACAAAACTAAACCCAAAAAAGTTACATAATCATAATTTGATTCTGTTTGATTTTTTATTGGTTAATGTTGTGTGGTTTCCACATCAACTTTTCACATGTTTTCACACACAAATTCAGTCCATTTTGTTCTCATTTAGCCTCTATTCATATCATTCTTGCCATCTTTTTGTTATTTTGCTTATCACATGATGTGTATTGCATATTTGCATCAAAGGAATCAAATTGGAGATATCCCAACTCAATCTCACCATTATCGGGACTTCTCCACACCTTACAGACGATTAGAAAAGTAATATTGCTGAAATAGCAATGCACACGACGTGTCTCGTTTAAGACACGGTGTGTGTATTTCTAGACAACCTATTACTTCAGACTCTGAAGAAAAGTACACGGTGTGTCAACAAAAGACACGACATGTACCTAGGAATTCAGAACTGAGTCTAGTCTTTCTGGTAAAGTACATGATGTGTATTAAATCAAACATGACGTGTGCTTAACATAGAAACAACTGTCGGAGATAGACACACTGTGTCCAAAGAAAGACACGGCGTGTGGCTGTCAGTTTCTGCAATTTTCAAATATGACTCCTTTTGTTTTAAAAGATGAAACCACTCTATGGAGTAGTTATCTTTGGTCATAATTTAAAAATCTTTCATCCCAGAGCAAGGCTAGAACAAGGAGGGAAATTTTGGAGGTGGAAGAAGGTGGTTTCTTGCTAAAGAACCTCCTTCTTCTTCTTTTCTTCTCTAAGCTTTTTCTCCAAGGTACAACAGAGCTTCTCAGCTCCATAAAGCTTTTTGGGAGAGAGGTTTGTTCGGTTTGGAGCAGTTGTGGGAGTGAGATTTCATGCTAAAGCTGGAATTCTACTCCTCTTGGGTTACACCTTGGGTTTTCTTAGCTTTTCCTTCTCTAAATCATGTTAAACTCTGAAATTTCTATGCATTTTATGATGTACACTATTATGGACGAGTAGTTTCCCTTTCTTGGACATGGGAGAATAGCTCCCATGTCATAGCATGTATGAAACATGACAATTTCGTACTAAATGCTATATTGCTTGTTTTTCCACCTTGTGAGTATCGGCTTCTTCATTTCTGCATGTATGGCTGGCCACCTTATGTGTATGTTTTATGTTCTTTTGCTTGATCTGAAAAGATAGGTAGGAGAGTAAGGAGGTACTCTCTTGGCAAATCCTTCTTTACCATGAGAGTGTAAATCATGGATTTAAGGAGTAGGTTTGTGATCCAAAACAAAATTCATACATGGGAATGTTGAATTGAGTTAGGATCATTGTACTTACACCGAGTGGTGAAGAGCAACATACAACTCTCCTTTAAAATAAGTGCTTAGTATGTTTAAATTTCATGCTCCTATTGTATGCTATGATATGTGGATGATATCCTAAGTCCAGGATACTTCTAATTTTGAATTTTAATCTCTTTTAGTAATCCATTTACTGTTTGTTTAATTATGAAATTCTAGTCTAATCAACCAAATCACCTTTAAAATGGTCTAGATTGTTGAACCTTAGCACTATTGCATTTAATTGGTTTGCTAAAGCTCCTTGTGTTCAACCTTGACTACAACTACTTCCGTATACTTGTGGGAATTGCTTAGTTGAGTAAAAGATCTTCCCTAAGATTGAAACTCGTTGATGTAATAAACCAACAAGTTTTTGGCGTCGTTGATGGGGAGCTACGGTTAATCTAATTATAGTAACAAGTACTAACTAGTATTCAAGACTAGATCATTATTTCCATTTTCTAATTTCCTTATATCTTTTAGTTGTGTTCTCAATTTTTCTTGCTATTTTTCAGGTTGTATGTGTCGCTGGCAAAGAGGTCTTCAAACATCTGTGTTGCTAGACCTTGAGATTGAACATACTCTTTCAAGCTTAAGAAGAGCAAGAAGAGTAGAACAACCATTTCTAAGAGGCGTTCCACCATCATCACTGTCACTGTCTTCTTCGCCTTTTGAAGAAGCTACACCAAGAGATCCAACCATGGAGGACGGCTGTCCTTTGAAGGATTTCACAATGCCAGTTGCCACAAACATTTGTGGAGCCATTGACCTGCCTGCAGTTGAAGTGAACAATTTCTCTATTGCTCCTTCTATGATGCAGATGATACAGCAGAACCGCTTCGGAGGTACAATCAATGAAGATCTGAATCTTCATGTGGCTGAGTTCTTAGAGTATATGAATACTTTCAAAATCAATGGTGTATCCGCCAAAGGAGTGAAGCTAATGCTATTTCCTTTCACCCTAAGAGATAGAGCCAAGGTGTGACTTTTGTCTCTTCCAAAGAAGTCGGTTAAAAGTTGGGACCAACTTCTAAATGTTTTCCTTGCAAAGTATTTCCCACCGAGAAAGACATCCCAGCTAAGGAATCAGCTCACCAACTTCTCTCAAAATGATGGAGAAACTCTGTATGATACATGGGAGCAATTTAAGGACTTTTAATGCCTTTTCCCTCACCATAGATTGACCAATTGGTTGCTACTCAAAACGTTCTATAATGGTTTGTTCTACAACACCCGGATGACACTGGATGTTGCAGCTAATGGAGCATTGATGACTAAGTCTTATAGAGAGGCTTATGACATCATTGAAGACATAGCCCTCAACCATTGCCAATGGGGATCAGATAGGAGAGAAAAATCATCTTCTATAGCTAATTCTTCAGTCAAAAAACAAGGAGGGAAGCATAATGTTGATGTCGTTGATCTTATTGCTGCTAAACTTGATATTCTTACACAGAAGTTCGAGAAGATGACTACATTGCAAATCCAATATGCTGAAGTGATATGTGAAGCTTGTGGTAATTTGGGACATACTTCTTCTTCATGCTTTGCTCCTAATATGAATGAAGGGAGCCTAGAACAAGCCAATGTCGTTGGAATGTAGGGGAACAAGCAGTACAATCCCTATTCCAACACCTATAATTTGGGATGGAGAGATCATCCTAATTTCTCCTACCAGAACACAAGCAACGCTCAGAACTTCCAACATGGACAACAACAACTGGAGCAACAACAAAACTTCAACTGGAAAAACAATGGGAATTTGTCGGGCTTCAACACCAATAGGGGTTACCAACAGCAACAACAACCCCAAGATTCTTCCTTGGAGGCCATGATGGAGAAATTTATCTCCACACAGATGCAACAGAACGAAGAGTTAAGGGGCAACGACAAGCTCTTAAAGGGTGTGATTGCCCAACTCTCTGCCAAAGTGGATGTCATTTACACTCACACGAGGATGTTGGAAAATCAAATTGCCCAATAAGCCTTGACATAGCAAAAGAACACCCAATCTGGTTCTCTTCCAAGCCAACTAGAGGTGAATCCAAGGCAGCAGGCTAATGCCATCACCTTGAGAAGTGGAGCTAAAATCCACAGACCTTCTCCACCCAAGGAGAAGAGTGTAGAGATCACCGATGAAGACAAACTTGACACCCCTATGGGTGACAAAGGTAAAGGTACAGCTGAGGTACCAACTTCTATTAAAGTTAATGCACCATTTCTACAGAGGCTTGCAAACATGAAGGAGGACTCAAAGTTTAGAAAGTTTATGGACATTCTAAACAAAGTCCATGTCAACCTTCCACTAGCTGAGGTTATTGCAGAGATGTCGTCATATGCTAAATTCCAAGATATACTCACCAAAAGAAGGAAGGTGGACCAAGTGGAGACCGTGATGCTTTCCGAAAGAATTAGTTCTATCATTCAAAATAGACTTCTAGAGAAGTAGGATCACTTGGGAGCCTTCACTCTACCATGCAAGATCAACAATACCACATTTGATAAAGGTCTTATAGACCTCAGAGCTAGTATCAGTCTCATCCCTTCTACCCTGTGGTAAGAGATAGATCTTGGAGATCTAAAGCCTACAAAGATGGCCATTGAGCTGGCTGATCATTCCATTAAATACCCCAAAGGTATTGTGGAAGATGTACTAGTGTATATTGGTAAACTTTATATTCCTTGTGATTTTGTAGTGCTAGATATGGTAGAAGTTCCTTCCAACCCCATTCTTTTTGGGAGACCTTTTCTGAGAACTACTAGATGCCTAGTTGATGTTTGCAAAGGCAAACTCACACTCCGAGTTGGCGATGAAGCCATGGAGTTTTTTGTATATGATGGTATGAAAACACCCTCTCGTGTAGAAGAAATCTATTTTATGGGCTATGTTGATTCTATTGTAGAAGAAGATCATGATATTGCCAATTTGATACTGAACTACTGTGATGATGATGAAAGTATGAATAATGGATCTGAAAATTCTGGGGTATTTTCAATTGCCCACTCAGATGCTACTGAAGAAGACACTCCAATTATTGATGAGAAAGCCAAAGACAATGCAGCCGAAAGAAAGGTAGAACTTAAATCCCTTCCACCAGGGCTGCGGTATGCATTCCTTGATTCTGACTCTACTTCTCCTGTCATTATCAATAATGAGTTAACTAATGAACAAGAAAGTAAATTGCTTGCCGAATTGCATTTGTATAAAGACGTTATTGGTTACTCTATCGATGATTTAAAAGGCATTCATCCCTTTATTTGTTTGCACTAAATAAATATGGAGGATGATGCTAAACCCACCATTGAACCACCTAGATGCTTAAGTCAAAATATGCTTGAGGTCGTTAAAAAAGAAATTTTTAAGTTGGTTGGTGTCGATATCATCTATCCTACAAGTGACAGCCCTTGGGTTAGTGCCATCCACATGGTACCTAAGAAGGGGGGTGTAACTATCATCAAGGGAGACTATGATGAGTTGATTCAAACATATATTGTCACGGGATGGCGTATGTGTATTGACTATTGGTGTTTGAACAAAGCGATCTGAAAGGACCATTTTCCGTTGTCGTTTATCGACTTAATGCTTGAACGCCTTGCAAAACACTCTTATTTCTATTACTTGGAATGGTATTCTGGGTTTTTCCAGATCCCTATCTACCCTCCCGACCAAGAGAAAACCACTTTCACTTGCACGTATGGAACTTATACTTATCGTCATATGCCCTTTGGCCTTTGCAACGCTGCTGTGATATTTCAACGATGCATGATGGCTATTTTTTCTGATTTCATTGATAACATAATGGAAATTTTTATGGATGATTTTAGTGTTTATGGAGATTCATTTGATCAATGTTTATGCAACCTTTCATTAGTCTTATCCCACTGTAAAGAGGTAAACCTAGTACTAAACTGGGAGAAGTTCCATTTTATGGTACAATCTGGTGTAGTATTAGGTCATGTTGTATCTAACAAGGGTATTGAGGTTGACAGGGCCAAGGTAGAATCTATTGAAAAGATCTCTACTCCTTCTTTAGTCAAAGACATCCACAGTTTCCTTGGTCATGTAGGTTTCTATAGAAGATTCATTAAAGATTTTTCCAAAATCATAAATCCATTATGTTCCCTACTTGGCAAAGACGCTGAATTCATATTCAGTGATGACTACCATATTGCCTTCACCAAGCTAAAGGAAGCTCTTATTTTTGTACCAATCATTCAGCCACCGGACTGGAATGCCCCTTTTGAGTTGATGTGTGACACAAGCGACTATGCCGTAGGGGTGGTCCTAGGACAGCAAATGGACAAGAAGCTTCATGCCATATACTATGTGAGCAAGACCTTAGATGAAGCACAAATCAATTACACAACCACAGAGAAGGATATGCTTGTTATAGTGTATGACTTAAAATTTTTTTGACAATATTTGGTAGGATCTAAGGTGATTGTATATACAGATCACACTGCAATAAAGTATTTGCTCAATAAGAAGGATGCACAACTTCACCTCATCCGCTGGATACTACTTCTGCAAGAGTTTGATCTTGAAATCCGGGATTAGAAGGGGACAGAGAACAATGTTGCCAATCACCTTTCTAGATTGACTAAAGATGTTGGAGATTGTTTACCTATTGAAGATCATTTGCCTATTGAGAAGCTTTATGCACTATCATCCACACAGCTGTCATGGTTTGCAGACATCACGAACTTTCTTACTATAGGACAGATGCCGTCGGGTTTGACATAGCAGTAAAAGAAGAAGTTCTTCCATGACGTAAAGTTTTACTACTGGGACGACCCCTTTTTGTTCAAACATGGGAGTGATGGACTTATTCGAAGGCGTGTCGTTGAATAAGAGATAACTACCATTATTTCTGAATGTCATGCCTCTCCTTATGGAGGTCATTCTAGAGGAGAAAAGACTACAACAAAGATCCTACAGGCCGGTTTCTATTGGCCAACTTTGTTTAAAGATGTTAATCTGTTTGTCAAAGCTTGTGATAAATGCCAAAGAACCAGAGGAATTTCTAGACGTGATGATATGTCTCTTAACTCTATCTTAGAGAATGAGGTATTCAACGTATGGGGAGTTGATTATATGGGACCATTCCCATACTCATGTGGTTACCAATTTATTCTCGTCGTTGTTGAGTACGTCTCTAAAAGAGTTGAGGCCATCCCAACCCAAGCATCGGATGCAAAGTATGTAGTAAAGCTTTTTTATAAAATCATCTTCCCTCGCTTTGGAGTTCCTAGAGATATAATCTCTGATGGTGGCACACATTTGGTTGAGAAGCAATTCAACAACCTTCTTTCTAAGTATGGAGTCACACACAAAGTATCTACGCCCTACCATCCTCAAACTTCTGGGCAAGTAGAAGTCTCCAATCGACAGCTGAAAAGTATTCTAGAGAAGATAGTGTCTACCTCAAGGAAAGATTGAACATTAAATATAGATGATGCACTATGGGCATACCAGACGGCTTACAAGACCATCATAGGCACAACCCCATTTAAGCTGATATATGGTAAATCTTGTCATCTTCCGCTGGAGCTAGAGCATCGTGCATTATGGGCTATAAAGTTCTTAAACTTTGAAATGAAGAAAGCTGGTGAGAAGCATCTTTTGCAGCTACAAGAATTGGAAGAGCTACGGCTTGATGCATATGAAAATGCAAGGCTCTACAAAGAAAGAACTAAGATGTGGCATGACAAGAGAATCCAGAGGAAGGATTTCAAAGAGGGAGACAAAGTGTTGTTGTTCAACTCAAGACTTAAGATGTTTCCTAGAAAACTAAAGTCAAAGTGGTCTGGCCCTTTTCTCATGTTGAAGATCTTTCCTTATGGAGTTGTTGAATAACAAGGCAAGGATGGAGCATTCAAAGTAAATGGGAAACGTTGCAAGCTGTATACCTTGGGGGATGAAGTTCACAAGGGAGTCTCTTGCTCCCTTCAAGATGCATGAAAGACAATTGAAGAGTGTCACTCCAGACTCTAAATGGAGGACCTCATGGGAGTTGAACCCACATTAGGATAGATTTCTGTTCAAGTCATTTGAGTCAAAAACACTCTTTAGTTTCATAAATAAGCTTGTCATAGATGAATGTAATAATTTAGGCAATTCCATTGCATATCTGTTATTAATTATGTGCTGACACAAGCTATTTTCTATAGAAACTACAGAAGACACGTCATGTCTTAATTAAGACATGGTGTGTCTCTACTTCCAGAAACACAACAAATGAGTTATTTCTCCAGGTACATGACATGTTTTTATTTAACACGTCGTGTCGTTGATCAGCAGATACAAGTTCTCCTCAACCTAGAAAAGTACATGACGTGTTATAATTTAGACACGACGTGTCCCCAAGAAGAAAACAAAGGCAGAAGGATTTCTGGAAAAACACACGAAGTGTCCTTATTTGCACACGTCGTGTTCCGAAGCAGAAAAGAAAACGTCAAGTGTTCTGAAAAAGTACACACTGTGTCCTAAAATCAGACATGACGTGTATCACAGCAGAAGGAAAAGGGATAAGCTACCTGGAAAAAATACACGACGTGTCTATATTAGCACACGCCGTGTAGTTATTAGTGGAAATGGGCTTTTTGGATTTCTAGAAAGTCACATGTCGTGTCCGTTACAGAACACAATGTGTCTTTTATTACAGAAAGGGAGTTTTGAAAAGACACACGACGTGTCTTTATTTGAACATGCTGTCTTTAGACAAAAATGTAGGTTTATAACCTAGCACACGGTTGTCCCTCTCACTCAAACTCTCATTTGAGCCGTGTGAGACTCCAGAACCCTAGCCCTTGCCTCCTTGTTGCTATTTGACCGAGCGTTGCCACCACCATGTTCATTTCTCACGGCATGTCTCCCTCGAGCTTAAGCAAGCTGCCACCGTGTGTTTCTCTTACTCACGGTGTGTCCTCTTTAAAATCTCGCACAACTTCTCTATCGCCGTTGTGTACCCTCGAGCAAGGAGGGTCTACTTGCCGTCAAGCTCGAGTTGCCAACCTCTTCTTCTTCTTCAAGCTAGTTGTCGTCGTCATCTTCTACCTTGAGCCGCCGTCATCTTCTCTAGCAAGGTCGTGAGAAAGGGATCCATCATACTCCTCTCCAAACACCCCCACGATACTAAGGAGGTCAACAACTACTCTGATGTTGTCACCTCAACCACACCAAGTCCAAGCACCCACCACCGCCCCCTCCATTTTCCCCAAAATATGTTGTTCGCAACCTGTAGATTTTTGTAGAGCTCCAGGTACATGGCGTGTACCCAATTGCACATGGTGTGTGCATTACAGTTTAAGCCGACATCCTATTTCAAACACACGGCGCATCTGTCTTAGCATACAACATGTGTTAACCTGTCAGCATCATATATGGCTCCTTTCAACCAAACTAGAAACCGTAAGCACGGCGCCAACTCCTCCCAAGTGTCAGGATACATCTCAACTACGTAGTTTCAGGTCACCCCTGAGGAAGACCCGACATACTAGTTCCTAATTGCAAGGAGAGTTCTTCCTTCTCAGTTTTCTTGCCAACAAATGATGATGACTCTGGGCTTCAAGGATGAAGTCCCCATGCGCCTACAAGACCTGGGGTTGAGCTACATCTGCCTTACGGTATCAAACACTTACCCCCATCTTGTATATGAGTTTTTGACGACACTCATCACCTAGAAAGACCACAGAACAAGCTTGAGCCTTTTGTTATTATACATTTTATGTTGTTGGTCGTGTTTTCAAACTCACTTTTCAGCATTTTTGTGAGTTACTGGAGTGTCACTGTGATGGTGCGATTTCTTACCCGCCTACTTTTCATAGCGATGAGTTTTGGTTTGAGATATCTGATGAGGACTACCATGAGGCAAAAGTAGCCAGGGCATTCACTATCCACAACCCCATCTTTTAGTATATTCATCGCCTTCTTAGTATCAAGGTTTTTGCCAAGAAGGAAACACAAGGGGTTGTTGGGAAGAAAGATCTCTTTTTCTTATGGGGCATGATGTATGAGCATGAAATCAATGTTGCTTTCTATATTCTTCAATGTTTCCTTGACATCAAGAAGGTGAAGAAGAGAGACGCCAACGACATCATGTGTGGCGGTTTAATTACCATGATTACACAGAAGCTTGTGGTTTATTTGACAAGGCTTGAGGCTGCACCAGGAAGAAACCTGGTAGATATTCAGTATCTTCTCTCTAAAATCTTGATCACGAGGATTCCCAACTACGACAACAAGTTTTGTCGGTTCTTCAATGATGATCAGTATATTGACCTTCCAGATCCTGAGCATATCACCTTAGAGAACAAGGACAACTAGAAAGTCCTGTTGGCCATTGATGAAGAGATAGCAGCAGCCAGAGCTGCTGATGATACTGGGGCAGGTCCTTCGACACCTTCAGGTCCTTCAGCCCCTTATATTTCTTCTGCTCCATCGCCTCCCTCCACCAACACCCAGATAGAGTATTCCTGGGTGATGACTGATGTCAAGCATTTGTACGGCTATGTGTAGCAGCGGTTCGATCACATCAATGGCCGCTTGGATCAGATGGGCACACAATATACTATGATGCACGACATGGTCCACCGCATGGATTTGTGGAACATCTCACTGGGCCACTACTCCATCCCACAGCCATATCAGCCACCACTGCAGCAACTAGAGTTCATCCCACAACACACTTCGATGGATGTCCTAGAGGATGATCTTGTCAACCAGTTCTTTCAAACTGACCATGGGGGCACTGGCCCCTCTTATTGATTTTCACCCATGACAGGTATCCGGTTGTTACCTTCATGAGCTCGATTGATGCAGTGAGGAAACTACATATTTCAAGCTTGGGGGTGCAACCAGCCTGTAATGTAGTTTATGTTTCCTTTACTTTTGTCATTTGCTTTTGTTGGTCATGTCAGACCTTTATTTTGGTCTTTTATGTTCATGTTCTGTATTTCCCTTCATGGAAACTTTAGTATGAAATGAGGCTATTGTGATAGAATGAACTTTTGCACCTTGTATGCTTGAACTACCTTGTACCTTATATTTATTTTGGCCATATGAAAGAATTAGTAAAGAGCATGCATGAATCAAATGGAAAATGAAATTCACCATGTACATGATCCTGGTTTGTAATTGTAGCTTGAACTCTCAATTTTCACATTTTTATTGCTAAATACATGTAACGGTCTCAAATTTTAGTGAATAGACCAACTCTACAACACTATTCAGAATACGGGATAATCTTGTTAAACTTTTAGTGCATATACAACCAATTTTTCAGTGAAAAATTTGCAAAAATTTTGAATGGAATCTTGTTAACTTAACTTTTCCATTGACTCCCTTGTGTTGTGCAAAAATCTCTTTTATCTTTTTCTCTCTTTACCCTAAAAAAGATGATAAATAGCCCACATATCATGCTAGCCTAGTGTGAGTCTGATCCAGCAATGATGGTTAGGTGGTATGAAAATCAAAAGAAGGTAAAGATAACACCCCAACCTACACTCCAAATGCGTGTAAGCCTAAATTAGCAGCCGAGTGTGGGAATCCCAAAAATAAATTGTCATACCTTTTGAAAAGAGAGCTCAACTGAGATTGTTAAAGTTAACTAAGATTTCATCATAACATCCATAATAGCTTAAAAGTTTTGTGCTGCACATCCACTAGTTGTTTGGTTTGACTATCCAAATCTTATTTAGTGTTGTTTAGTTGATTGTTTCATTTAGTTTGTGGCCATCATTGCTAAACTAAAACTTCTCTATCTTGGATGTTTAAATTGAGATGATGGCTATGAAAATAAACCTAATGTACATGGTTCATTGAGTTTATTGCATATCTTCTTTTCACTTGATCCATGCATGAGCTAGAACATTCCTTCATTTGTGTGGCTATGCTCTTTTTGCTTGAGGACAAGCAATGGTTCAAGCTTAGGGGGATTTATTGTGTGGTTTCCACATCAACTTTTCACATGTTTTCACATACAAATTCAATTCATTTTGTTCTCATTTAGCCTCTATTCATATCATTCTTGCCATCTTTTTGTTATTTTTCTTATCACATGATGTGTATTGCAGATTTGCATCAAAGGAATCAGATTGGATATATCCCAACTCAATCTCACCATTATCGAGACTTCTCCATGCCTTGCAGATGATCAGAAAAGTAATTCTACTAAAATAGCAATGCACACAACGTGTCTCATTTAAGACACAGTGTGTGTATTTCCAAACATTCTATTACTTTAGACTCTGAAGAAAAGTACACGACATGTCCACAAAAGACACGACGTGTACCTGGGAATTCAGAACCGAGTCTAGTCTTTCTGGTAAAGTACACTGCGTGTATTAAATCAAACACGACGTGTGCTTAACACATAAACAACTGCCAGAGATAGGACATGTCGTGTCAAAAGAAAGATACGGCGTGTGGTTGTCAATTTCAGCAATTTTCAAATACGACTTCCTTCATTTTAAAAGACAAAACCACTCTATGGAACAGTTATCTTTGGTCATAATTTGAAACTCTTTCATCTTAGAGTAAGGCTAGAACAAGGAGGGCAATTTTGGAGGTGGAAGAAGGTGGTTTCTTGCTAAAGAACCCCATTCTTCTTCTTTTCTTCTCCAAGCTTTTTCTCCAAGGTACAACATTGCTTCTCAACTCCATAAAGCTTCTTGGGAGAGAGGTTTGTCCAGTTTAGAGTAGTTTTAGGAGTGGGATTTTGTGCTAAAGCTGGAATTCTACTCCTCTTAGATTACACCTTGGGTTTTCTTAGCTTTTCCTTCTCTAAATCATGTTAAACTCTAAAATTTCTATGCATTTTCTATTGTACACTATTATGGACGACTAGTTTCCCTTTCTTAGACATGGGAGAGTAGCTGACATGTCATAACATGTATGGAATATGACAATTTCATACTAAATGCTATGTTGTTTATTTTTCCACCTTGTGAGTACTGATTTCTTCATTTCTGCATGTATGGCTGGCCACCTTATGTGTATGTTTTATGATGTTTTGCTTGATCTTAGAAGATAGATAGGAGAGTAAGGAGGTACTCTCTTGGAAACTCCTTCTTTACCACGAGTGTGGAAATTATGGAGTTGAGGAGTAGGTTTGTGATCCAAAATGAAATTCATACATGGGAATGTTGAATTGAGTTAGGATCGTTGTACTTGCACCGAGAGGTGAAGTGCAACATACGACTCTCCTTTAAAATAAGTACTTAGTATGTTTAAATTTCATGCTCCTATTGTATACTATGATATGTGGATGAAATCCTAAATCCATGATACTTCTAATTCTGAATTTTAATCTCTTTTAGTAATCCATTTACTATTTGTTTAATTCTGAAATTCTAGTCTAATCAACCAAATCACCTTTAAAACGATCTAGATTGTTGAACCTTAGCACTATTGTGTTTAATTGGTTTGCTAAAGCTATTTGTATTCGACCTCGACTACAACTACTTATGTATACTTGCAGGAATTGGTTAGTTGAGTAAAATATCTTCCCTAAGATTGAAACTCGTTAATGTAATAAACCAACAGTTAACAATTTCGTTTAGTTTGAAACAAACCAATATGGACTGTTTGATTTGTAGTTTTAGCAGTAATCCAATTGGAAGTCCAAGTATGCCCACCCCTACTTCAAGGTAAATTAGATATCTAAGGACTTACTAATCACCAATTATCTATCCCAACTTAACAAGGTTCACTTTATGCAATATATTACAACATGTGATGACAGATGGTACTTGCTTTGGAGATAAGAGGAGTGTTGTAGGACAACACTACTCTCTTGCAACAATAATTTGGAGAGATATAACATTGGAGGCTTCTTATGGCCTAGATATGAGATAATCTATGTACTTTTATACTTCAATGATATTAGTATAACTTATTTGCTAGAATTATTTTTTTGGTATGACCTTTTTGGGTGTATCTCGGATTATGAGTAGGATAAATAATAATGTACAATAAATATTATGTCCCCCGCTCGTCTTGAGATTGTCTTATTACTTTATTTTATGTTTATAAAATGTATTTTATAATAAAATATTAAAAGTATAAAGCAAATATTTTGATATTCATCTATTCTAGTGGCGGAGCCACACCTAGGCCACATGAGGCACATGCCTCACCTAAATTTTCAAAACTGAACAGTGAATATTCCACCCTTTATTCAAATAAGTTGGAAGATCATATGATAAAAATGTGGTGCCTAATAAACTGCAGAAGGTCTGCCATAGCTGGCTTGCGACACCGTCGGGGATGTTGAAACTGCATAGTTGTCTATATGCATACCTAACAAACTGTAGAAGTACAACGAAGATCGTGAGGTCTCGTGCATTTTATGTGGAAAACATGTTTTGTTCTACTAGATCTATATTCTAAATTTTCTATCGTATTGAACTGTATGAACTTTTTAGTTCAGCTATTTGATGAAAGAATAATATATTATTTTTTTCAAATCTAGTTATTTAATTTTAATAGTTTTCTTTTATGGTTGGCCTGGTCGTTATATTTTCCTTTTGTCTTTGCTTTTTTTCATTGATATTTTATTAATTCATTCTTTTTTTTGTATTGCTATCCTTAAATCTCATAATCATTTATAGTAAGACATTGACGACCCAAATATAACTTATAGGCCATAGAATAGTTGTCATTGTCTTGTGAAAGTTGGATCTTTACATGTATGTATTGTCTCATATAGGTATGGTTGTCATGTGTCCTTCCAATTTTTCTTATTTATATGCCACTCACTTAAGACTAGAATCAAAAGGCAGGTAAAGGTTTAATCTAAATGATGAACATGTATGTTGACTAGTCTTATTTTTGTGCTTCTATTTTATCTATTTGAATTTGATTTACTTGATTTGTTTAAAATTTTATTTTATATGATTGGTACCATTTAAATATGAATCAATTGAAAACAAAGAGAAAAGTTCAATTGAATCATTATTTACTGCAGAAGAAAGTGGATCGTTATTTGAACATATGATGTCAGATAAATTTCCAATACTATGTCTCAAATTGATTGTAATATGCAAAACTTTAGAACATTTAATATCACAACTAGACCTTTATTTTATATTATTGCCTCAATGAATGAATGTTGTTGATTAGTACAAAAAATATTGTACCTCACCCATCTCCAAATGTTGGCTCCACCACTGATCTATTCAAGTCCCCTGTAGAGTTCCCACGATGCAGACATAATCAAATATTTCTTATATTTTTTTTTATGATGTAGGACCACCCCCAAACGAGTGTCGTGATTGAAACCCCCACTGACAATGTAAACCCCTGATCCCCCTCGCCTAGCCGTAGAACAACAGAGATGTTTTAAATCACACAGAGGTCGAGATACATGATGGAATACACCTGGCTGGAGCAACACCACTAAGGGGTTTCAAACATGGGTCCCTACTCTGGGGAGCCCATGCTCTACCACCTGAGTTATTACCCCCTCAACAGATGATTCTTTTTTGGAAGACTCAGTTAAGAGCATGAGAATGATACCAACATTGTAATGTCTTTTAACATGAAAGATATATGTGTGACCAAGAACCACTTAAAAACATTAATTTTTCTTCATCATATTTAGTGAGTATAAAATAAAATGCACTTTTGGAAAGACCAAGACATGGTCCAAAGAATCTATAGTTATCTTTTAGGAAGCACAAATCCAAATCTCATAAATAAACTACACTTTATATATATATATATATATATATATATATATATATATATATATATATATATATATATCAAATATCATAAATAAAATACATTTGATATATATATAGATATTCAATAATAAGTATTTCCTTCAATATTGTACTTGATATTATTTCTAAATCTGGGGTATTATTATATTCATGCATAAAATTATGTTTTGTTATCGCTTTATATAATGTATGTAGAACTTTACCTGCCTAAAGAAATTTAAAAAGATTTGATTTTTAGTCATACATGGTCATTGAACACTGATACAATAACACTAGTGACCTGGGCATGTGGTCACACTTCTTAATAATAAAAATATCTTCTTGATAATCAAAATATGAGAGACGTATCCTCCAGATATAAATCATATGATATTCCTAAATTTTTCTCTATTCATTCCTATTTTCCCACACAATTAGTGTAAGGATTGTTGTAAAAAAAATCCGTATTATAGTCAAAACCATCATAGGGACAAATAGGAAACTATATATTCAAAACATTCATAGGGACAACTAGGAGACTATCTTTATGAGTGATTGCACGCTACAGTATCCACATATATTTGCACAAAAAGGTGACAGTAAATCACAATATAACTTGTTATTTAATATATAGGATTTGTTAAAATATTGTGTTTTAAAAACTACAAAAAATAAACTTTTTATGGAATAAAAAATATGTTTTCATTAAAACAACATTTACCAATCTGGGTTTCAGCTAGTTTTCCAATAATGCAAAAAACACAATTAGAGTGTATGTGGTATGGTAATAATGAGCTTATGAAGGGTTTTTAAGATAATAGTTACTTTAGTTGGTCATATTTGGTTTCAAAATACCCATTTATGGCTTTTGTACAAAAAAAATAGAAATCCATTGTTGTGGAAAAGATTAACACAACCATCAACTAATCTAAAATAGGTTACAAAAACTATATTAATGCATCATTTGTTTAATCACCATTCAGCTCTATGATGATATTTTTCTAATAAGGAGACTTATGGAAAAATATAGAGAAAGTAAAAGAGATCTTTGTATGGTTCTTATTTATTTGAAGAAGTCTTATGATTGATTACCCAAGGAAGTGTTGTGGATGGCTTTGGAAAAAAAGGTGTGTCAATCCTAATACATTGACTTTATTAAAGATGTATATGATGGATCTACTGCAAGTGTGATGACTCCAAGAGGAGAGACACTAACGTTTCCTATCACAATTGGGGTACACCAAGGATCCACACTCAGCCCATATTTGTTTGTTCTTGTTATGGATGAGTTGACAAAGAATGTTCAGGATGATATTTCTTGGTGTATGTTATGTGCTGATGATATTGTGTTGATTGATGAAACTAAAGATGGATTGAATGATAAAATTGAACGTTGGAAAAAGACATTGGAATAAAATGGATTGGTGATTAGTATGATAAAAAATGAGTATATTCATTACTATTCAACCAATCTCATAGTGTGGATGGTAGAGCCAAGTTGGACAGGGTGGATATATCAAAATGTGATAAATTTCATTACTTGAGTTCTATTATTCAAGTAGACGAGGATGTCTAAAATGACATTTGTCACTGGATCACCAGGATAGTTTTAATGGAGGAGTGCAACTAGAGTATTATGTCATCAGAATATCCTTCTCATATTAAAATTAAGTTTCATAGAATAGCTATAAGGGCAGTCATGCTTTGTGGGAGTGAATGTTGGACGGTGAAGAGTTAAGATCTCAACAAGATGAAAATTGTTAAAATGCATATGCTAAGATGGATGCATGGGAACACAAGAAATGAGCGCTTGATAAATGACTAAATTAGGAATAAAGTGGGGGTGGTGAGCATTGAAGACAAGTTGTGCTAGGCCCAACTCAGATGGTATGGACATCTGCAAAGCATACCGGCTAATGTGCATATAAGAAACAATGCTATTGAGTCAAGAACAATTAATAGAAGAATATGAAGGCCTAAATTAACATGGGATGAGCTTATAAAGAGAGATTTTGAATCTCTACATACTGACCAGAATATGACCCATGATAGAGCTGAATGGAAATGAAGGTCCATGTAGCCAACACCAACATAGTTGGGACTGCGGCTTAAATGATGATGATGATCATGTATTATCTTAGGCATAACGTATAGGTAAGCCAAAAGATAAATTTAAGAAATGAAAGCCTCCTAAAAAGGTGAATGAATATGCTCAAGATAAAGATATAAAAAAAGACATTGAAAACCACTAGTGTTGTGCATAGATTAGTCACCAATTGGAGAAGGTTCATTATAAGTAGAACAAATTAAAGAGTATGATGGTACTATAACCCCTAGAAGAGAATTTCATTTACTTTTTATATATTAAAATATAAAATTAACAATGAGAGAAGACTAAGATTAGACGTCATGGCATGAAAATGAATTTGACAAACATACTTCTTCCTCCTCTCTATGAAGCGAGGTGTATTTGTGAAACCATTTGATATGACTGAAGGTGTGGTTGTAAATGTATGGTTCTAGAACTGTGTTTCTTCCTCTACACCCAAAAAGAGCCTTCCTTACTTTGCATCTTCCTCGAAGTAGAACCATACTTTGTATCAATTATAGTGTCTATTCATGGAGTGATATAGTGGGTTATGCATTTATTAACATCCTTCCTTCCACCACATGGAATGTGTATAATGGTGTACATACATGAGAAATGATATTGTTCCTCTTCAACTCCACACATTGATGGTGCATCCACCCTCAGTATGATATTATCACACATTCATTCCTAATAATATCTATAAGAAGAATTAAAATAGGAATACAAGGAGATTTCTATCCACACAATTGATCTCTTGTAACTACATCTAATTTAGAATGTAGGTGGAATAGAGGTTACAATAATCTGGAGAATCTATGAAATGCATACATTGGGTTCCCTCAACCAAAAGTTGTCTCTACATAAATACCAAATGGAAACTCATAACCTTGAAGAAGAGAAATACACGTGTAAACAAACCATCCTTTGCAAAACTTTCCCATTGGGAAAATTGTATACTCCTTGTTCTTTTTACATTGACCATTAGTTTATGAAGGTGAAAAAGCCTCCCATGAACATTATAAATCAATTTTCAAGTCCATCAATCTATTATGGATCAAGATTGGCTTCTCGTGCTAATTATTAAATGAGTTATCATATCACTTGGATTTCCATTTCCTCTACTCTTGAGGACTTGTGTAGCAAGGTTGGAATGTTGGACTACATCCTACTTGGTCTAAGTTACTAGATCCTATACAAATGGCTCAAATCTCTTTATCTTACCCTCAATAGTCAAAGAATATACTTGTAGAACCCACGCTTACTGTACAAGGATCTAGTAGAGTTTAGGAATGACAACTAGGATCCACATACCATCATTGACCTCGGTTATGCACTTTATCCTCACTTATGCATATCTCGGGATCAACTTTCTAACAAGTCACCTATTCTAGTACTACTCTGAGCATGCTTGACCATAGAGTTCTTAATGGTAGACTCCCTGAGAAGGATATGCACCTTGGTGATAGGGGTAGTTTAACCATTCCTTTTAAGATCATTTAATTTGAGACCTGGAATTCTGGGATGATGCAATCTCTGCCACAAAAAACTCTTGTTGTCCTTGTCAAGGGTCAACTATATGGCTTGATAACATCTTCTCTATTTCAACATAGACCTAGAATGACTCATGTACACCCAACTCCCGTTCACCACTATCCCCGTAAGGTTGGCTCCATCAACTAGGATATCATTTCCTAACATGTCAGATCGCATGAATTAATACTGGCTTGTCACATGTCTACTTGGGCCACACCTACTAGAGGAGAGCTAGCTCTTATACCATTTGTAAAGCCTAGGTCCATCACCCAAGGCTCTAGTAGAGTTTCAGGAATAATGAGTGGCCCCGTAGACCACAATTGACCTCAAGATCAACTTTCCGTCAGGTCACCCATCCTAGTACAATATGGACCAAACATGCTAACCTTAGAGTTCTTAGTGATGGGATCCATGAAAAGGAGGATGTACCTTGGTGATATGAGTAGTCTGATCATTCCTTTTAAGAACATGTTATCCATGGCCTCAAGTCCTGGGATGCTACAATAATGACATGTATATATGTCAATGTTATACTTGACACACGCATTTATAATGACCAAAGGAGAACTTAGAGCCTAAGTTTGGAGATACATGCATAAAACAAACATGGAATTTTCTTCACTACTGAGATTGTGAAGTCTATCAGGTTTTCTAATATTATGACATTGAAGTCTATCAGGTTTTCTAATATTATGACATTGTGGTTCCATATACTAAGGTGTTTAATGTTTAGAAAATGTGCATGGTTCATGATTTTAGGTTGAAATTGCACACCCATGTAGATCAAATAGTGAGGAAATGGGTGAATTATCTAATAGCGTTTGTGAGTGTAACGACCTGAAACCTTGACTCTTACCCTATTCCAAAATTAGAAGGTTAGTATTCTTGGTTCCATAGATTTCACCAAACAAGGATACAAATCTTCCTTAATGAACATTATTAATACATATATCACATTCTATGGCAACATGTTCTATAATCAACATCCCAAATAATAATACACTCATACTAACAAATTAACTTAATTATGTGTTAACATGTAAGTAAATTCATTAAATGTGTCACCTATGTTCCTTTCACTATCTAAAATATAAATAATGGATAAAATATATTTAATATGAGATATAATGTCCTTTAGAATAAAATTGGTATTTTATATGTCCATAAACATGAATAATTTTCTATTAATTAAATAAGTGTTAGATTAATAGACTTAATATAATTAATAAGAAAAATATAGAAATCCGTGCGTAATTATATAAGGAAATCTGAAAATGGAAATATAATTTTAAAAACATGATCTTTATATTCAAATTAGCTTGTGTGTCAAGTTTCACTTTATTTAAACAATAAAAACCATCCTAATTTCCTTTAGAAAAGAAAATATGAGTTCTACTCCAAAGTGTTAATTAGGTTAATAAGTTTCTTTAAATGTGGAAATAAACCCCTAAACTCTTATTCTACATACCAAAATAGGTCTATGTGTTAATTTTCACCACAATTGAACAATCTTATCTATCATAGTCTTAATTAGGAGAGAGAATTTAATTTTAAGTCAAAAGTATTTAAAAAAATCTAAACAACCTCAAAAGTGCAAATTAATGTCAAGGATGGATTCCTCATACCCTTTTTAGCCTTGGATCCAAAGTTGGTATAGTTTGAACAATGTTTGAACCCTCAAATAAACAATGATGGGAACTATCATATATAACCTCATAGATATTAATTAAATATATATGTATATCATTGATTCCAAATAGTTATGGATTTTCCATATGGTCAAAATTCTCAGTTCATTTCCTTGTGACGTTATAGTTAATAGGTTTCTTGTCTTTGTTTGATGAAAGACTCCTCCTGACTGTCCTATATCTCATCGAATGGTGGACAACTCACCCCTACCTCTACTTATTTAGGCAAGCTTAGTTTTTTTTTTGCAATATAGTAGCATGACTTTTCCACTCTAATTTTCTCCTCCGACCGACCCTCTTTCACTGAGTTTACTTTGATGTTAAATTTGTTACTTGATTATGCATTTAGAGAGATATTACTTGAGCCCTAACTTCCTAAATTATAGAAACAACCAAATGGTCTCTTCTCTCTTTTTCTTCTTCTCCAACTGATGCCACCACCGAACCCTATCCTATATATATCTAGTTATCCCTTGAGCACCGCAGAACCCCTCCACTCTCAATTTCTTCTCCCATCTCTTATGCCACCCTATCAAGTATAGTGTTCCTCCCCTTTCACTTTGTGTTTGCATTGAAGACATGTTGCATCTCTTACCCAATCGTTCTATAAGTGAGCTTCTCTGAACCATGTCATTTGTTTCCATGATCTTTGCTTCTCATGCGACTAAGTTGTTCTCTCTGTTAGTAGGTAGTTATTTCTGTGTTGATCTTATTGTTGGAACTCAACGATTCTTTGGATGTTGTTTCTTTATTTTCCACTGAAACTTTGTTCGGTCTGCTCTTTGTTGTTTTCGTACTTTGTTTCCTCACATACATCATTCATTTCTTGATACATGTTTCTCTTCATACGCCTCCCAGGGCATTTCCTCCTTGCCATTTCCGGCCACTGTGGACGTCGAGAAAAGGCACTTTAGCCTCACTGAGTTCACATGAAGCCATCTATCCTGACTCCAGGGTGTGATATTGATCAAAGTTCTGGCTTTGCTACTCCTCCTGGTGCTTCTCAGCTACCATGGTAGGCTTGGAGGAAGGGGATGAATCCCCATTGCACATGTACCCTTTTTCCTTTAGATTTCCTAATTTCTTTGTGTTTTTCTGGGAAGGGTAGTTTTGCCTTTTCATTTGTCTACTTTGCATTACCAAGGTTCCTTGTGTTGTGTAGGCCAAGGACCGGTGGGCAAATCCTATTGTTCACCATTGTAGGGCATGCTGAGGTGTCCAATTGTTCATCGTTGTGGATTTTTCTAGATTTCTCATTAGCTAGAAACTAAAAAATATAGTAAATTATTAATAGCTAAAAAAATAAAAGAAAACATGTTTTTGGATTGTGGAGTTTTTCTCTATCCATTGTTATAAGTTTCATCTCCTAATTCTAAACTAATAATTATATGAATTTTATGGATTTGTCTAATTGGCTAATATTTCTAAAATTCATATTGATAATCTATACGTCAGAAAAATAAAAAAATATGATATGAACTTAGGAAAATGTAATCTATAAGATAAATTAATTCACTAATGATAAAATGGAAAAAATTTAGGATTTATAAAATTAATGTAAACCTAACCCTGATCTCATATATGTCTTTAAAAGGTTGCTTGTGGATTGAGATGGAGTTAGGGTTTTAGCCTTGGACATGAGTAGACTTCATGTGAGGTATGTTGCATCCCTATTTATCATATTAAGAAATCACCTACTTATTATCTATCTCTCTTTTGGTCCTATGGACAAATTTCTCTCTATTCTGAGATTTTATTTCATGTGAAAGTTTCTATGTTGATTCTAATTTTGTGATCACCTACTTTGTTGGATATTATTATTGGACTCTTATTTATATCTTTTTCATTTTCTACCACATAGAAACCCTAATTTGCATATTTGATATCCAAATCTTATTTGTAGGACTTTATCTTGAATTTTATTTGTGACCATGATTGGGATAATTGTTATTGGGTCTCTGAACCCATTGATATCAGTTGAATGATCTAATCCTTTATTTGTTCTTGACTATTCTTTATCTTGCCTTCCCTATTTGCATGTATGATTGTCTAGTCATAACCAAAAGTAGTGACACCATATAGGCATTGAGTTTTGTTCCCCTTCCAGGAAATGGGTTTCATTCCCCTTTCACTACACTAAGGTTTTAGTCCTCCTGTGATATATTATATTTTAGGTACTGAGGTTTTTAGTCCTCCTGTTAATGCATTGAGGTTTTAGTCCTCATGCAACTACTATATCTTGTTTAGCACTGAGGTTTAGTCCTCCTTCCTTTGTTATGAATATATGGGTTTCTACCCTACTTTTTTAGTGTATTCTAGTCTACTTATTACTCACCATGCAACTTTTTATGTTTTGTGATATCATTATTTTGACATTGTTTTAAGGCATGAAATCTCTTATTCTTGATTATCATTTTATTTAAAATTCATATTGTTTTTATACTTACTTGGGTGGTACTTTTCCTCTTTTATGGGTAGCCTTGTTATATTTGATGTCTCTTTTCCCTTTTATTGCACAGTCCCATACTATTATTCTCATATCGACTTGTATGCTGATAATTTCTATTTTTATCCTCTCTTCTAGGATATGCTTCTGACCCCAGGTGTAATACATGGAGGACCTGACATGCAGACACGAACCTAGCCTATGGAGATGGCTCTTAATGGGAGGTAGACTTGAGATAGCCAGATATACCTATACTTAGATCATGATGATGTTGTACTTTCATATAGGCCCCTTAGTGGGAGAATATTATGTAACTTTGATAAATTGATTATAGTCATGATTTATTATTATGTTGCTACACTTTGATCTTTTTGCATATCATCATTTGAGAATTGAAAATTTGACACCTAAGTCAGAGAATTGAAAAATTGGAAAACATTCATTCCTAAAATTAAGTAGGGAGTGGATCCCCTCTCAGGTCCCACTCCTTACAATGAGTTTTTGGTGTACTTACATGTGCTTTTACAATCCATTTCAAGACATTAACACAAAGTAAAAGTAGTTTAGTTGAATATCATATTGGATAAGAATTGTAACATACCAAATTCTGGCACTAAACTAAATTTTGAGCTTTTAAAAATAGTTCTCTCAAATTGAAAATATTTTTAACTAAACCTCCATTTGCGTTTTCAATTCATTGAGTTATCTTTAAATTTGAGAACAAACATCCAATTTTTCCTCATTGTTGTCTAGTCCTCCCAATTGGGACCCATAATTGAATACTTAAACTCAATTACAAACTTTTAGAACTAAAATCCCACAAAAAATACTATTTTCATTATTAAATAATTATATTAAATTAGTTAAGAGAGTAAATTTGTTAGTAGCCTCATCACCATAAATATGAGACCGTATTTTTAAGGTTTAGACTAATGTAAATTAAAGTTGTTTTTAAAATTTTGGGTCCTAAGGTTTAATAATTTAGGAAATATAAATACTTGAAGTAAAGGAAATTAAGTCAAAACTGAATTAAACCCCAAGTCAATTTCACAGAAAAACTAGAGTTGATCGTCTCCAACACCCACCAACCCTATAAATCATGACTCTGTCTTTGTGGCTACAGAACAACATCAGCCAGCCTGTCTCCCTTTTCTCTCCATTGTTTTCGATGATCTCCATAGGGTTGAAACCGCCGAGCACCCTTGCCTCCAGTCCTCTCTCAAAGGCCATTGATTGGCCTTAATTGATCATCGTTCAATGCCAGGAAGAAACCATCGACCTAGTTGACAACACTACCTCTAGTTTGATGATGAACCTCGAAGCATCACTGTTACACCTCGGACCCAAAACCCTAGCATATAAAACACACTGACTATAGCCAAGTCAACAAGCCTCCACAATGACCAGCAACCGCCATATCTTCCACGATGACACCACAACCTGAGTCCCCAAAAGTAGTCGCACCTCCACCAACATCTTCATCATTTCCCTCTATCTTTGATCACCCCTCAATCATCACCCCTAGACTACCACAAGCTTGCCACTACTGTCCTCAAGATCATGACTTCTACGGTAAATGTATAGATTTTCATGGTGCCTTCCCCTCCAAGTCCTCCTGGTCGCACGGTGATCCGACCTCAGTCATGACTTGAAGCCCAGTCGATCAATAGTTCACCCTCCCTCCTCAATTATCTACTCCAATACCTACAACCCAACCAAGACTGAACACCACTGATGGCCTTTGTTCAAGCTTCATCCACCCTGCTCGTTTGCAGCCAGAACCTAAGGGGTTAGACTATCAACCACCTACTCTCCCCTTTCATATGATCCTGGAATAACATTGAAACAACAAGTCTACAATTTGCAAACCTTTTTCTAAAGACCATCTTTCTTGGAAAACCAAGGAAGGAGATGACAGGGATCACATACAACCAAAAGAAATCAAGAGACCTATTGCATAATCCAATACACATCATGTAAGTCTCTTCTCCTTCTTTCTACTTGATTTCAGAAAACTAAATAAGATAAAGAGATATGGGGCAGAGAAAAATATTGATTGTACCTAACCATAGAAATTAGCTTGGACTAGTAATTGTCTAAGTCTATATGTGCATACATAATATAGAAAAGAATGCATACATATTTCATTAGGTTTATGATGTAAATATCATCATATCATATAAGTGGGTTAGCTAACAAGTTAAGGGTGAAAGATAAAATATGATAATAACTTGGAATAAGTAGTAGAGAAATCCAATACTAGCTATTCTAGTACACATATTAATCTATATATATGTTTAAAATTTGCAAAAACACCATATGTCTCTAACTTAAGAAATAATTGTAGAAATTGTATTATGATAATACTATTTGACCCCTGAAAAGGATTACAAGATATGTAGGGTATCTCAAAGAACAATGTGTAGGTAGGAAACACACACATGTATACATATTGACCTATAAAATTGAAATCTAGATAAAATATCTATAGAATAAATTATCTTTGTTAAATATGAAAATAAGTGATTGACCTTACATGATCTTTTTCTACATTACATACGTAAATTTACTTTACCTATACATATTATATATATTTGGTACATGTTCGAGACCCCAAGTCTATCATAAAACATGTGTATGTGACATATATTTATATTTAATAATGATAGTCCCCTATTTATCATAAAACATATGTATGTGACATATATCTATATTAACAATGATAGTCCCCTAGTCTATCATGCGAATGAATTTAATGATTTTTGGATGAGACATCATAACATAATAAAGTGATTATTAAATAATATACTCAATAAGGGGAAATATGGTAATTTTACCTAATAAGTATCTAAGTATTAATTTCCAAGCCAAGAATTATCAGATAATCCAAATGCATTTTCTCTTTCTAGATTTGTGAGAAATCTACATATTTGATTGTTGTCAACATCTTGATTGGAAATTCTCATTTGGAACAAGTACTAAATTCTCAACTTTGTTATTAAACTATTAATCTCCCTCATGGATTTCATTCATATAATTTTGCAAAAGTGGTGAATCAATTTGTTATTAGCCTTTCTCTCAAATTGAAGATCGCAACAATTAAATTGAATGTTTAACTTTGTTGAGTAATTGAAATATTGGTTCATTTTGGTATTGGCACAAAAACTCAAACATTGGATAAGAGCTTTGGCTCACTAGATTTGATGGGTAATATAATCCAACCCTGAGCAGTGGGTAATGAACAAATAGAGGTCCCCGATAAGGATTACCCCCACATGAGAAAGTTTTATTCTCTCATAGAGGAGAGAAGACTAGGAACCTAGACAATGGAAAAGACAAAATATTAGATCGATTGTAAAAATTGATAAATCTTTTCATTTTTACTAATTTGATATTTTGATATTCGTTTTGAGAATCTCTTTACTGTTTCTAGTTACCATTTTGAATTGTTGTACCTTGTTGAAACTATCATGGTAACTAGGCCATATTCTTATTATTACCATAATCCACCAAGCAAACTTGCCTATATTTGATTAAACGAAATTTTATTTTTAAATAGCTAAATAATTAGATTTAGTACCATCCTTGTTGATCTATAACTCCCTTCATGGGGTCCATGTGTGGTTCCATTCCCTTTGGGAACTCATGGACATGTGTGCAAAGAAGAACTAGAAGAGACATGCAGTATATGTCTCTTGTTAAAGAGTAGATATGATTTATTCATTTCTTACTTTATAGTCCTATGTATAAATAATCTTGTGACTCTAATGTAAAGAATAATTATAAAAGGATTTGTTTATACTTTCTGATACAATTTTGTAAATATCTGATCATAAAGATTGGGTATTTACAAGAATGTTATAGCTACCTATGAGGCATCACTTTGAAATCCATATCCTTGTGAATACATGAGATGCTTCAATTACATAAATAAAGGGTTCAACAAGTAGTTTCAAAGACATGGACAACATGCATATCTTCTATATTCTGGCAAGATGATAAGGGAACATCGAATAAGTTATGCAAACTAAGATTATAGAACTAGAGCATAGTAATATTAAGAATATTACCATATCACCACTTGTCTTACCCCTGTAATTATCACTATAATAATTTAGGTGTAAGGATATAGCAATGGAGGGTTTCAAATTGTAGTAGGTTCCCAAGTGGGTTCTCATTGTGTTAGTGTACAAAAACTCTCTGTGTGCCCATATAGGTTTTCATTGAATCAGGTGTATTTTAAATACATACTAGCGGATTGTGTATGTGAGGTAGTGTAAAACAACATGTAGTTGAAGTGGATGTCATAAGTTTAGAGCAATATTTTGACTCAGACATGGAATGGGTTTCATGTAGGGTTTTGGAGAAAGGGGGCGCAGAGGAAATATGAAAAAATCCCAAGAAAAGTCCTAGCCAATAGAATCCATTGTAGTCGTTAATGATTGGTATAATAAAGACATAGAAGGGGCACATTGAACATACCTTCACGCATACTAGTTTTCCAACAACATGACACATCTTACATTATAGAATTTGCACTATCAGATCAAGATCTGAAGACATTGATGTTTTTGCTTCCACTTTGATGTTGCAGCAATACCTTGTCTTCTCCTTAGATAGGTTGTTTGACCTAAAGACTCTGCCCAAGGGCCTAAACCTCTATGTCATCCACATGAATATGGGAGCTCTTGGTGCATAATCTTGATTACCAGAGGAAGCAGAAATCAACATTGTTGCCATATTAGAAGCACTCACTCACCTTCTCCTCCTATTATAGGTTGTTGCCCTTAGGATGAGTTTTTATCTCTCTATGAGGGCAGACTCTTATATAACTTATGTCTTGATGTGTGTCTTTGGATGTCAGCCCCTTTGTATATGGAATTCATTAGCTAGGATTTTTGAAAAATCCAATCATGTTTCTAATTGCAACTCATGTTCAAAACCAAAATAGGATTTCCTTGAGAGGACTCCTAGCTAACCGAATAGGTGACGAATCATTTAATTTTCATGTACAAGGAAATTCTTTGTCTAGTTTAATTGAGCCAGTTTGATTCCAAACTGATCGAGCCATCCAATTCTAATTGAAACATGATCACAATTTAGTAGATTGGTTGGCTTGTCAGCTTTCCACTACCTAAATGGTGATATATCAATAGATTGACACTCAACCGATCAACTAATGCAAACTGTACAATCAACCAACTAGCTTTCCCAATTGATCAATTGGGTTGAAATCTTCATGAACATGATTCATAACCATTATAATCATATGTATGAATCTGAACTTCAATTATCTTATGCATCCTTATGTGTGTGACCCATAGGTTCCACATACAAGGGTAGTGAAGTCAAAGTAATGATTTATATCTCAAAAGATATCATTGCTACCCAAGTAATTGGAATAAGTTTATAACAAATTTAACATGGAAGTGACCAATGTTACCATGACCGTATAATCTCTTTGCTGGAGATATACATATTGAAACCAATTCATGATTTATGGAGCGGGACCTGGAAGGGGATCCACTCCTCAATAAATTGAGGAACAAAACCTTCCAAATACAAACAAACTAAAATGTATGAAGGAAATGAGGTATTTCATTTTTATTTCTGAATAGTATATAACATGAAGCACACTGATTAATAAGTAGCAAAAAGTAACTATTTACATAGTTACAAGGCAAACCATATACAAATATTCTCACCCTTAGGATGGTGTTGGAAAATAAAAAGGTACATCTAATTGTACATAAGGCTAATTGTAGAGGGAAACTTGGCCATCCCAAGCTATATGATCTTCATGTGTCTATGTCCTCTAAAGCACCTACACCTAGGTGGTTTAGAAACAACATCCATAAAAATAGGAAACAAAGGGTATGTGTAAGGATTGGGAGCTGAGAGGGGATCCACTTCCTACTCAATTTGAGGAATAAACCCATCTAATCCAAACACACAAACAAGAATTCTAGAATAGGTATATATTTTTTTCTCAAATGAATTATAAGCAAGACCAAAGTATAGAAACGTAAATAAATGTAATAACTATATTCAATTTCACAAGTTCACATAAAATCACCCATATGGGGCTTACGTGAAAGTAACAACTCCAAGATCCAAGAAGAGGGAAATCAAGTTATTCCAAGTCCATCTCCCAAGAGTCAGCTTCACTAGCTAGGTCCACATCATCATGTCAAGTCTTCTATGTCTTTTATCTAAGGAGTTGGAAGCATACCACACAAGAGAAGACAAAATTGAATGTTGTCACCATTAAAGTCTGTACGTGCATAAAAATATGGATTGAGAAATATAAGATAAAATAGACACAATGTAATTATCAAGGCTTCCCAAATCAAGAGGGAAAAGTACCATCCAATTGGATATCAAAAAAATTATTAAAGTAGATAATCATGAAGAGATTTCTTGCCTAATTCAACATCACAAAAAAATGGCACAATCATAAATAGTTTCATGGTGAGTAATAAGCAGACTAGGTATACTAATAAAGTAAGTTATGAACCCATATATTCCATATGAAGGGGCACGGGGACTAAACCTTCAGTGCCAAGTAAATGTAGAGTCTTGTAGGAGGACTAAAACCTCGTAGCATTGGCAGGAGGACTTAAACCTCATCGTAAAAAAATATTATGGTGTCACTACTTCGATTTATGACTAGTCAATCATACATGCAAATAGGGTAGGCAAGATAAAGTATAGTCATGCTCAGACAAGGGATGAGAACATCCAACTAATTATCAAATGGGGTCAAAGGTCCCATAAATGATCATTCAACCATATACCCTATGAAGATGTATCAAAGAACACAAGAGGTCGTCATATTACAAAATAATGTTCCATTTAACAAAGAAAATCAAACTTCTGCCATAACTATAAATAAGGATACAACTTGAGATATGATGAACCTGTTATAAGATTTAGAGTCAACAAGCATATTTAAAAGATTAAGATGATTAAAATATCCACATCAATGCATAATTTCTCACATAGGACAACCCCTCAAAAGAGAGAGAATGTGCATAGTATAATATGTCCTAACATACAAAGATAGATAGAGAGAGAGAAACATGGGTGATTTCTCAACATGATGGTAAGGGATGCAACATACCTCATATACAATGTATTGAGATCCATTATAAACCCTAAATCCATATTAGGGTACCAAGGAACCTATTAAACACATATATGAAATTGCATATTTATAATATTAGATTGAGGTGATGAAAACATATACCATTAGATAGAGAATAATTTCCTGATTTCGTAACATGCTTTACATATTTTTAACATTGTATCTATTTGATATTAATTTTATAATGTCTAAGAAAAACAAATCATCCAACTATGTCAGAAAATCTACAACAAATTTCGTTGTTGTGGCCCAATCAAAGTTGCCCAAGTCACCTGGGCTTATAAAAACCACATTCCCATATTTCCCTTAGGCCAAGGGAGAAAAACATAATGTAAAATGGCATTTCTTGAATTTGTCCAACCATAGTAGCCCAGGTGGTAAAATCTTGGTAAGTCCAAATGAAGGACCCGAGTTTGAACCTCACCGAAGGTACTTTGGAAACGGAAATCCACATTGATTTTGTGTGGGAGGGGGTGATCAGGCCACACCCTCTCATGTTTCAATTGTTTATCATTTCAGACTCACCCAGAGTGGGTTGTCTCAACCACCAAATAAATTAGAATTTATAAGGTTGATAATATTCTTCTTTGCCTCAAATCTTTGCATGAGAAAGCAAGCAAATTCAGCCTCAAAGGTGATGATCAAAGCAACTCCTCAAATGAAAGAAAAGCCCTACATTGAGCCTATAGGGCTCCTCACCTCCTCCAACTCCAATGAACCCAACCATGGGTTCTGTGGTGACCGGTGTCACCATCCCCAATGTCGTCATGAGAGCAGATAGAAACAAGGCTAGGAGTTACATGAAAAGTCCACCCATATGAAACCAAAAGGTTGGAAACAAAATTGTAATGGTTTACTAAAACTACAGATGGAGAGAAACTGAGCAAAGAACATCTAAAATCCAAAGATTGCAAAATTGGATCCCACCATAGAAGTTAATGCAGAAGAGGGGGAAAAGGAGATATCAAGAGTTATGATAGATAGGACCCTTAGCAAGAATTGTTGAAGATGGTGGTGTCATTATGGGTGGTTAGAGGTGTGTACAAAGGCCTTGATCTCATCGTCAGAGTCATGGTTGGCATCATGAAAGGCAAGGTAGGGAAATACAACCTAGGACAAATGAGGGCACTCTGTATGGTATAATATGATTAACAAGGTAGCATAGATGTTTTTTAGGGACAATATAGTGGTATGATGTCCAACATATATTGGGAGAAGAAAAAGGAGATGGAACAAGATGGAAAAAGAAGGGCAAATAATGTAAGTATCTGTTTATGTGGTGGGGTTCATCAAACCCTAGAAATAATAATATCTCTAGGTGAAAAATAGAGAGAGGAAAGTAGAAGAGAAAGAATCACAAAAAGATACTAAGAGACAAAAGATATATCTAGAAACCAAAATAGGAAAGAACTAACTTTTAGATCGTGAGAAAAGGAAAGGAAAATGACATAGGAGAGAAGAGGGTGACAACTCGACTGGAACCCCATGGACGAGAGAGAATGTGAGATTTAGAAAGCCTGCACAATAACTTGACTTTAGAAAAATCTTGGGATTATATAACGTGACACCTAAATACTAGAAACATTATAAAATCAAAAACATTAAATTATATAAATACTATATTAGTGTGTTATATTAGTTTTTCTTATCTAAATTAGTTCGGGTATCAAATAATGTCTAATTAAAGTGAAATTGGACATGTAATCTAATTAAGGCATGCAGAATCATAATTTCTCATGAGTTTCTAATTTTGGAGACACACTTTTTATTATTTAGTATTTTCCAGTTAAACTTGTATTTTTACTTAATAAATTAAGGCATATAGGATTATTCAATTAATCTCAAACTTAGTACCCAAGCTAATTGGGACCGTAGGATCAAGATTTTGCCATTATATTTGAGTATTGAGATTTTATTTTATAGGTTTTAATACAATTAGATTTTTAGTCTCATCACCATTATATTATTATAGCATTACTTCATTGCCATCATTATTCATTGTTTAGAGTCCCATTATGCATGAATTTACATATTTTATTTATTTAACTTGTTAATTCCTTTATTTCAAATTTTTAATAGATAATGGTACATAATTCACATCTATGGTCAGAGAAACTCTAGTTATTAATTCCGATTTATGTATTAAGCATGTTATACCTCTCAGTAGACCTATATTAGCTATTATGTGTATATTAGTAAGCAAAGAAAGCATATGTGACATATTCCATGAATTCGTTTACATGTTAGCAGACATAATATTTTATGTTAATATTAGTGTGTCATGATATAAGATGTTGATTACAGAACATTAGGCCACTTAATATCTTATATTTGTTTTCAATCCTATATATATTATGAGTTATCATTGAGTTATTCATGTTATATGCATTAACCATATACATTAAGGTATAATTCCATCCTTGTTTGGTCAAGTCTAAGGAACCAACCTTAATAACCTCCAAATCATGGAATAGGGTAATATTATAGGTTTCATTATGTTACAACACTCCCCACTTAAAAGGATTTTGTCATTGAAATCTAACCATCCATACATTATCAACAACTACTCTCCAACCCTTAAAAGGTTTAATCTAATAAGCCAAATTAAAATCTTTGAAAGATATTAGGGTCACATAGTAATTTTTTTAGTCATATTTACTTTATGTTGTACAAGTTGTTCATAGGTCATGCACCCAACTAACAAGTCATATCTACCTAGGGTTGATTTTTAGTTCCTTGTGTTTGAAACCTAACACCCCTAAGATTCACATGAGCGTCCAAAAAGTCATACAGTTCAAAAGGGTAGGTCAATTAAACCTTTATCACAAGACAAATCTTCCTAGTCACCAATTCAAACACCAAAATTATAATTTATGATTTACAATCCAACTAATTATAGGGTTTCTATATCATAACCTCATACATTCTTTTATTGTGGAATATTTCAATAAAGCATCGACGAAATCAAAGAACATTTTTGTACATATAGTAGTATATAGAAAATAGGTTTTTTCTTCAAAAAAAACATATGACATAAAACAAGATAAGCTAAAAAACGAGGACAATGCCACAATTTTATCTATATTAATATTGGAAGATATCATTAACAACTACTTTAACATCCAAACAAATAAGTCACAACTAGTCCTACTTCATAGGGTTTGAGAAACTAGGGTAATATCACCTTAGGGTTAACATCTTAAGATCCTTGTATGTACTTTATCACTTTCAATATCCTTCATTTATCTTCTCATCTGGGATTTTTATTTAGAGTAAGGGTTCTAACTAGGAAGACAATTGAAATACTCAGAATCTGACTACCAAGTCTCTTATGCCATTCTATAAGTACTGGGACCTGAGTGGGGATTCACTCACTACTCAATTTGAGGAATAAACCCGTCTAATCCAGACACACTAACAAGTATGCTAGAATAGGTGTATATGTTTTATTACAAGGACCCGAGTGGGGATTCACTCACTACTCAATTTCAGGAATAAACCCATATAATCCAAACATAGTAACAAATATGCTAGAATAGGTGTATATATTTTTCTCAAATGAATGGTATACAAGACCAAAGTATAGCAATGGAAATAAATGTAATAAGTATGTTAAATTTCATAAGTTTACATAAAATCTCCTACATGGGGCTTACATGAAAGCAACAACTCTAAGATCTAAATAGAGACAAACCAAACTATTCCAAGTCTATCTTCTGAGAGTCAAATTCACCAGCCAGGTCTGCATCATCATGTCAAGACTTCTATGTCTTTTACCTAAGGGGTTGGGAGCATACCACACAAGAGAAGAAAAAGGTGGATGTTGTCAGCATAAAATTTGATATGTGCATAAAATCTTTTATATACATAAAAATATGAATTGGGAAATATAAGGTAGAAAAGAAACAATGTAATTATCAAGGCTTCACAAATCAAGATGGAAAAGTACCATCCAAGAAAAGTTCAAAAGAACTATTAAAGAAGATAACCCATTAAGAGATTTCTTGCCTTATTCGACATCATGACAAAATATCACAATCACAAATAGTTGCATGGTGAATAATAAACAGACTAGCTTATACAAAAAGTAGGGTGGGAACCCATATATTTCATAGCAAGGGGTATGATGATTAAAACCTTAGTGCCAAGTAAATATAGAATTTTTTAGGAGGAATATAACCTCAATGCATTGGCAGGAGAACTAAAACCTCAGTGCCCAAATATAATATATCCTCAGTGCATTTATAGGAGGACTAAAACCTCAGTGCCTAAAATAATTATGGTGTCACTACTTCTAGTTATGACTGTAGTCAATCACACATGAAAATTAGGGCATGCAAGATAAAGTATAGTCATGCTCAAATAAGGGATGAGGACATCCAACTAATATCAAATGGGGTCAGAGGACCCATAAATGATTATTCAACCATATCCACCATGAAGATGTATCATAAGACCACAAGAGGCCATCATATTAGAAAATAAAATTCCATTTCACAAAGATAGTCTTACTTGTGCCAAAACTATAAATAAGGGTACAACTTTAAATATGATGAAGTGATTACAAGATTTAGAGTCAACAAATGTATTCAATAGATTAAGATGATCAAAATATCCATATCAATGCATAATTTCTCAAATAAGTCAACCTCTCAAAAGAGAGAATGTGTATAGGATAATATGCCCCAAAGGACCAAGAGAGAGACATAAATATGGGTGGTTATTCAATATTATCATAAGGGATGCAACATAACTCATATACAATCTAATAAGATCCAATCTAAACTCTAAATCCACATCAGGGTTCCAAGGCACCTATGAAAGACATATATAAAATTAGGGTTAGGTTCACATTAATTACATAAATAATAAAATTGCCTTTTATTACTAATGAATTGAAAAAAATCTTACCATCTTGTATACTATATATTACCGAATTCATAATATATTTTACTTTTTTCTAACTTATAGATTATTAGATATGTATTTTAGAAATTTTAATCAATTAGGAATATCCATAAAAATCACATATTTATAATATAATATTGAGGAAATGAAACCAAAACCATTAGATGGTGCTTTATTTTTCTAACATAATATCTATTTAATATTAGTTTCATAATGTATAACCAATTAGAAATACCAACAATTCCACCCATGCAAGAAAATCCACAACTAATCTCATTGCCATGGCCCAATCAATGTTTCTAGGTCACTTGGGCTTATAGCAAGATAGTGCATGACCCACCGCAGTCAATCCATTGATAAGTGATGAAAATTCCCAAATTTCCCTTAGGTCGAGTAGAAAAATAAAAAATGTAAAAGGACATATTCAAAATTCAGAAGGTTGGTCATCTTCTTCTTTGCCAAAAATACTTTGTGCGACAAGGAAAGCAGATTCAATCACAATGGTGAGGATCAAAGTAACTCATCAAAGGAAATAAAACCTCCACACTGAACCTATGGGGTTCCTCATCCTCCTCCAACCCCAACGACCCCAATCATGGGTCATGTGGTGGCCGGTGTCACCAACCCCCCTACCACCATGAGAGTATACATAAGCAACACGATGAGTTATAGGTGAAGTCCATCCATGCAAAACCAAAAGTTTGGAAACAAAATTGTGATTGTATGTCATAACCGTAGATGGATAAAAGCTAAGCAAAACACATGTGGAAGCAACGATTGCAAAATTAGGTCTTAACATACAAGCTAATTCAAAAGAGGGGAAAATGATATATCATGAGTTATGATAGATTGGCACCTTAGGAAGTGTCTCAGAAGATGATAGAGTGATTCTGGGTGTTTAGAGGTGTGTATAAGGTCCCCAACCTCATTGTCAGAGTCATGGTTGGCACCACAACATGCTAGGTAGGGAAAATACAACCTAGGGCAAACGAGGGAACACCAGATGGTAGAATATGATTAACAAGGTAGTGTGAATTTTTTGAGGGATTCTATAGGAGTTTGATGTCATGTTGAGATTGGGAGAAGAAAAGGGAGGTGGAACATGGTGGGAAAATAGTAGCAAAGAATAGAAGAATCTATTTATGCGTTGGGTTCACCAAACCATAGAAATACTAGGGTCTTGTGGTGATGAACAAAGAGGGAAAGGTAGAAGAGAAAGAAACCTAAAAAGTTACTAAGATACAATAGAGAGATTTGGAAACCAAACTTTGAAAGAACTAGCTTTTTGATTGTGAGAAAAGAAAAGGAAACTGGGTTAGGAGAGAAGAGGGTAACAACTTGATTGGAATCCAATGGATGAGAGAGAATGTGAGATTTAGAAATCCTACAAAAAAGTCCTAAAATATATAACGTGATAGCTAAATACTAGAAAAACTATAAAATCAAAACCATTTAGGGAAATAAAGACTACTTTAGTGTAGTATATTAGTTTTTCTTGTCCTAATTAATTTAGGTATTGCAAATGCCTAAATAAAGTGAAATTTGGCAGTTAAGCTAATTAAGGCATGTAAAAACTGAGTTCCTCATGAGTTTCTACTTTTGGAGTCATACCTTATGTTATTTAATATTTTGGAGTTAACCTTGTATTTTCTTTCCTTAATAAAAGCATCTAGAATTATTAAATTAATCTCAAACTTGTCACCCTAGCTATTTGGGACCCAAGGATCACAATTTTGCCAATATATTTAGGTTCTAAAAATTTCTTTTATAAGTTCAAATACAATTAGAGTTTTAGGCTCATCACCATTATATTATATAATGTTACATCATTACCATCATTATTTATTATTTTAGAGTCCCATTATCTTCATATTGGTTTCTTATATGATTATTTTCATATTATACTTATTTAACCTATTAAGTTCATTAATTCAATATTTATTTAGATAATGGTAAATTACTCACATGTATGGTTTGGAAAATTCTAATTATTATTCGAATTCATGTATTAAGCACAATATACCTCTCATTAGACAAGTATTAGTTGTTATGTGTATATTAGTTAGCAAACAAAGAATATGTGACATATTTCCTTAGATCACTTACATGTTAGTACAAATATAAGTTATTATGCTAATATTAGTGTATCATGATATAAGATGTTGATTATAGAACCTTATGCCACTTAATATGTTATATTTGTTTTCAATCCTATATATGTTATGTGTTACCATTGAGTTCTTCATGCTATATGCATTAACTATATACATTAAGGTATAACTCCATACTTTTTTGCACAAATCGAAGGTACCAAACTGACTAACCTCTTAATCATGGAATAGGGTAAGATTCTAAGTTTCAGTATGTTACAACACTCCACCTCTTCAAGGGATTTCATCCTCCAAATCTATCCCTTCATGCATTATCAACCAACTAATCTCCATTCCTTAAAAGTTTTAACCTAATAAGAAAGATATGAGGGTCATACAGTCTTTTTCTTAGTCACTTTTACTTTTTGTTGTTAAAGATGTTCATAGGTCATGCACCCAACTAATAGGTTGTATCCACCTAGGGTTGATTTTTAGGTCCTTTTGATTCTAAACTTACAACTCTAAGATTCACATGAGCATCCAAAAAGTCATAGCATGCTAAAGGGTAGGTCAACTAAAACTTTATCACAAGACACATCTTCATAGTCACCACTCCAATCACTAAAAATATGGTTTATGATTCGCATTCCAACTAATTCTAGGGTTTATGTATCACAACCTCATACATTCTTATAATGTGACATAGTTTGAGAATTGAATGGTCTACTATTTATTCTTGAAATATGATTACAATATACCCAATGAGTCCCTAATAAATACCTTTGCATAAGCCCGAGCTAAAAATTGGGATGTCAATCTTTTTTGTGCAAATGACAATGATCTAAAGACAAAATCTAAAAAATTAGATCCTTGCATCATCACATTTTAATTTTTGGTATGTTGTATATGTCGTAAGAGGTAAATTGAGTCATCAGTAAGAATACCAAAAGATATCAAAGATAAAGGGAAGGAAATGATGATGATTTTCTTCAGACGCAAACCCATGCTTACATACTTTCTTTGTGTTTACATCAAAAGTTGTTTGGCCTACATTAAAGTCAATCAAGCTATTCCCAGTCAAGGGAGAGACAAAAATAAGACCAACACAAGTGTCCTTTTGATCTATCCAATCAAATATCAATATGGCAGCAGGTCTCTAGGTGTGGAGACCATCATTATGGGTCCTCAAAAAGGTGACCAGAGCTTCTGTCAAGGCTTTTATCTCAATATGAGAAAGAATGGCGATATGGGTCCTTAGAAGGATGGGTCACGGATGGAGCAGGCGAGGGAGAGGGAGAGGGTGATCTGCTAGCAGTCGAGGGGGTGAAGTGCTTGCCACCGGGTCTGTGACCCCTCCATATCGCCAATCGGAGGCGAGTGGTGAAGGAGGTAACGCCGGAACCTCTGGTGCTGCTAGAGATCCACCGGTGGCATCGTCAGCGGCCACCGCCAATCCCCTGAAATTGCCGCCCCGCGGATCCATAGAAGCTTCGACCTCAGTTGCTGATTGGCTTCGATCGTGCAGACTAGGCCAAGATGAGATCGATGTCGAGCTGCTGGATTTCATCGAGCCAGGGATCAAGGACGGCAAGCGGTGTGCGTCCATCACTAGCCAGGAAAGTCTCGTCCCTGACTGGGATGAATACCTATCTGTCCGATTTGTTGGCAGAAGACCCTACGGCGGCCAGTTGTCTGGGTGGATCCGCAGATTATGGAGACCTAGTGGTCCTGTGGAGATCGTTTCGGAGGAGAGGGAGGGCTACATCGTCAAGATGCCGTCCCGCGGAGACAGAGACAGGGTTCTCCGGGAAGCTCCTTGGTTCCTTGATGGCTCACTAATTGTAGCCAATGTATGGGACCCGGGTTCATCCCTTCTACCCCTTTCTTTCTCACAGGTGCCTGTTTGGTTTAAGATCAAGAACGCCGGAGTTCCCTGGAATCGCAGGAACATCTCGAGCATCACCAGCACCATTGGACGTCCTGTGGATGTTGATGATAAATCCACTTCTACATGTTGCCTTGAAGCCGCACGGGTCTGCATCGAGCTGGGCTATGAAGCTACCTTCCCTAAAGAGACGTTGGTGGAGGTTGACTCTGTGTGCAAAACCTTGAAGGTCGAGGTTATATCTAAGCCTACGATATGCCCAAACTGCAAGAGGTTTGGCCACAGAGCCACCTCCTGCCCTCTGAAGACAAGGAGACCCCCACCGGAGAAAGACCTGCAGGTGCGATTGGGGAAGTCACCAGGTGTTTGAGACAATGTCGACGAGTCCTCTAAGGAGCAATCCAGGGTGGATCGTAAGAGGAAGGTTTCTAGCCAATCGGGGGATAATGTTCTTGTCTCTGATGCAGTGGAAATGGGCCTTCGTGACTCCATTGCTCAGTTGGTGAAGGATGTGGTTCTTTTTTCTGCTGTTGTTGAATGTCAACCCCAGGTCCATCTAAGAGTCCCGCCTGAGATGTGTGGATCCTCTCCGCCCATCGTTATGGGGAGTCTTAATCTGGAACGGGAGGTGGAACCAAGCAGAGGAAGTAAAGACATGTCCAGTTCTGCTTCGTGGCAGGTTAATAAAATTTGGAACAGTAGTGTGTTCTCTACTGACGTTCAACAGGGAAAAGCACAGCTGCTCGGTGAGGACGATGAATCCATTATGGATTCAAACTCAGAGTTGGAATTTGATCCTTGGGAGGCAGATTCGCAGGACTTTAGTAGGTTCAGGCCGAGCAGGGGAAAAAAGCCAGGCAAGAAAAGAATGGAAGGGGATTAACCCCCATTCTTTGTTCCCTGTTTCTTCATTGGTGATGTATTAGAAGTGAAGGCTTTGTCTGCTGTCCGATTGATAAGAGTTTTGTCTAGATTACCTTTCCACTTTTTCTGTGAGTGTGGATAATGCCAGTGTGAAGGGTTTTTTAGTCCAAAGCTTTTGGCTTTTGATGCAGTTGGCGTTGTTTAGTTCTTCTTCTTCGTCTCTTCTCTAGAAACAGCAGGGGAAGTTTATGTTGACAGATAGTCAGTGATCTAGCCTGGAGACTACCAATGAGCATGAGTTCAGACTATTAGCTATTTTCCTTCTTACTAATAGTTGAGGTTCCTATCTTTGTGGGTGAGCGTTGACGGTGGATTCCCTCATCTGTCCAGGACGATGGATCTTAGTTAGAACTCTGTCTTGTGTTCTATTTGATATTTCTACATATGGTTCCTCTCTCTCTCTGTTTTGGGTCTTCTACGTAAGACCATAGTTTTAGTTAGGTCATCTTTGTAATCCCCATTATGGGGTTAAGGGGTGCTGTTCTCATGTACCTACAGTTTTGGCATTATAATAAAGCAACAGGATTTTTCGCGGACCAAAAAATGTCAAAGAGGGCATCTTGAATGATATCATTACATAACTTAAATCATGAGTGGATGTGGCAATTTATTGTGTGGTCACCAAAAGAGTCAAGCTCTATGAAATGGCAAAGGGGGCAATGCTCAGTTCCAGGAATAGAGGAATCATCAACCAATAATTTAGAATATCTTGATACTCAACCAAATCATAGATATTAGAAGACCATAAATAGGAATAGCAAGAAGGAAGTTGTGTGCATGGTCAACCTTTAGGGAAGCCAAAATAACCCATTGTCATTGAGACAACTCTAATGCCTTGAAGCACTGAAATACCATGTTGTAGTGGGTGTTTTCTAAAAGAGACTATGTCTTGGGGTTGGCAGAAGTAGTACTTGTCAACTTAGACTAGAAAAAGGATGGTAGAAGCTCGAAGAATACATCAATAAAATCAGAGAAACATTCTGTACTCATAGTAGTATAATGGAAAATAGGTTGTTTCTTTGAAAAATCATACAGAATGAAACAAGCTAGGCTAAAAATGAGGATCAAGTCATAATTTTATCCATATTAATATTGTAATATCTCCTTAACAACTACTTTAACATCCAAAGAGATAAGTCACAACTAATCCTACTTAATAGGGTATGAGAAAATTGGATATTATCACCTTATGGTTAACATCTTAAGATCCTCATGGGTACTTCATCACTTTCAATATCCCTCATTTATATTCTCATCTAGGGTTTCCACTTAGGGTAAGAGTTCTAACTAGGGAGATACAGTTGGAATAGTCAAAATCTGAATACCAAGGCTCTAGTACCATGTTGTAAGGAGTG
The DNA here is from genome assembly GCA_963693085.1 of Alisma plantago-aquatica. Classification (NCBI taxonomy): domain Eukaryota; kingdom Viridiplantae; phylum Streptophyta; class Magnoliopsida; order Alismatales; family Alismataceae; genus Alisma; species Alisma plantago-aquatica. The sequence goes on along the minus strand of OY856412.1, from coordinate 924,197,316 downwards.
GAACCAAGAGGGGATCTATTCTCTACTCAAATTGTAGAAAAACCTATCTAATCCAAACACACTAACAAGTAAGGTGGAATCAGTGTATGTCTTTTTTCTAGAATGAATGATATGCAAGACTAAAGCATAGAAGTGGAAATAAATGTAATGACTATATTCAAATTCACAAGTTTACATAAAATCTCCCACATGGGGCTTACTTGAAAGCAACAATTAAAGGATCTAAGTAGAGATAAACTAAATTATTCCAAGTCTGTCTCCCAAGAGTAAACTTTGCTAGCCAGGTCCATGTCATCATGTCAAGTTTTCTATGTCTTTTACCTAAGGGGTTGGAAGCATACCCCACAACAGAAGACAAAAGTGGATGTTGTCAGCATAAAAGGATAATTTTGTATTTCTAATTTTCATCAATTGTGCATAGTTAGATATACTTCCTAGAATTTGTATTTCTAATTTTCATCAATTATATATACACATATACTAGGGATTTTCTCTTATAAAAAGGACACCTTAGCATAATGGTTAAAGTTTCTAGTGAGAATTGAAACTATTGATTCTCTAAATTAGGAGTCACTAGAGATTCATGCATTAGTATTATGTACTAATAGTTGTACTTATATAATACTACTTAGGGTGTGACAAATCAACTAGATCTAGCTAATAAACATATGGCATAACTATGTTGTGTATACAAATACCATGAATATGAATTGGACTTCTATTTGTTTTAGAAGTTATAGTAAAATCCAACATCTGTAGTATATAGGTATTATTTATCTATTAGTATCTATTCATTAATTTATGTAGATGTATGTACTGATACATACATTGGTATGATATGTATTACCCATGTAACTTTACATAAATTTTAGACTTTAGACTTGGTTGATAGAAGTACATAAATACTAATAGGATCAAAATAGAGATAATCGACATGTTAGTCCACCTTATACACTCATATTTGATGTACGGTAAGTCCTATTTGGTATAAGATCTTCTATATATGTTCTATGTATGTATTAAAAAAATCACGCAATTAAGGAAGTACAGTCGATGATGTTAATGAAACTACAGATATACATGTGTCTGATTTGTGAACATGCACTTATACCCACATGTTGTATACTGAAGTTGTGAATCTGATAATTAGATCATATAAATATTTACTATGTGTAGCACTCTTGTTAACTAAGATTCACTAGGCTTTCCTAAATAACCAAATATGGTATTATCCTATTAACCTTGAATTTTAAACTCTAAGTTATAGGGAAACAAAGCTGACATGCTACTTATCTTACTTATCAAGTCTACTTATGTAGATCAATTTGCATCGTTCTTTGCCGTTATCTCCAAATTAGTGCCTTGCCGATGGTGATCTTCTCATTCTACCTTTTTAGGGAAAATTGAAGATGAACCTACCCAAACTAGAGTTTTGAGAAGGTGGCACATACTTTGTAAGTTTACCACCCAACGTTAGAGTTCCATTCATATTGGAGGACAATGTCAACAGGCTTCAAGCTAATGTCGGGTCTAGGCCAACCACAGTGATGTGGAGGTCTTGGATGGAGGTTAATGACAGAGGAGTCAAGAGTCAGGGTGATGGTCTAGATGGAGGGGAGGTTAGAGATCAATTTGAGCAGTCTATTCATCTTAGTGATATGGAACGTTTCCACTTTTCATACTAAGAATATTGAAAGTGAAGGGACTCTTTAGGAATTATGGATGGGAATGTAGCATAGGTGGTGACGAGGTTGGTGTTGATGGTGGTGGTGGTGGATGGCGTCTGACAATGGTCAACCAAATCTATTTTATGCTATTGTCATTTTCAGGTTTAAAGACTAAGTCTTTGGTCCAATGGTTTCATATAGATGTAGTTTTCATCACCACTTCACATGATCCTCAAAACTATAGTAGGTGAAGAGGTTTTTGACTAGTGTTTGTAGGAGCAAAAGGAGGAGGTGGTTCTTGTTCAGTTGTAGGTATGACTAGTAATTTCATGTGCTATGCACATGATTTATTTATGTGATTGATGATTGGTTATGAGTATTGATTGTCAGAAATTATTGTCATGGTATTGAGGTTCTATCAATATTTTTTGTCACATATCATTTTAGATCATCATTTCACAAAATACCATCTTTATCAAAAATTTAACTTTAATACATTATGATTCAAAAATTCTGTAAGAATAAATGGAAGACATACACGCACATACTATCCCTGATTAAATACAAACTTTCTCAAAATTCAAATATTTGTATGCTTTCAATTTTAAACTCATAGTAGACTTATCACGGAGTCATTTGTTACCCTAAGTCTACCCTGCTAATGGCTACATAGCCAAAGGTGAGTGGATTGGGGCGTCCATCCATAGAATGGCACAAGACACAAGCATATGTAAAGAAGAGCAAAATAGTGTCCATCATCATATTTTGAACCAAAGTGTCTTAAATACAACGTAGTTCAAAGGAAACAACATGAAAAGATTACAAGATCAACATAACTATTCTATTACATGAAGAGATTGAGAAACCCATGTATTTACTACAAGCCTAATGTTGAGATGTTGTTATTTGTTGTAGAGGTCCCTTCTTAAAGCTTGATTCACCTATTGATCACCTAATAGGAACAAAAATAGGACACAAACTCAATGTGAGTGCATTCATACACTTTGCTAAATGAAACTAAGAATATATGAGATTACATAATATAATCTTCGCAAGATAATAAGAAGTAAAGACCAAAGAACAACAAACATGAGAAACATGTAACAAAGTTTTCAAGAGCATCTTTTAGGTGAATTTAACCATTATACTTAACAATATTGTAAGACCTTATATTTGTGTGACAACTTCCAAAGGAAGAGTCTATATGGAAAACTAAGGCATAGCCAATAGTTGCACGTTTCAACCATGAGGGGCCCAAATGATCAAATCTGTAGGGTCACCCTATATTCAACCAAATATTTTGCTCCCCTCTTGATAACTCAAGGGGGAGTCATCGTGCCTTATGCTCACATCCCATTAGTTGGGTAGGGCACAAGGTTTATTGTACAATGGTTTTCTACATTAATGTTTGAGGGTGATTTTCAACATATAATTTATATCAAAGCATGAAAAGGATATCATAAGGTCACTTATGTCACAAAATATTCATAGCCAAGCATTTAGACTCTACATATACAATTAGCAACCAAGTCATAGCAATAACAATAATTCAAGAGGAGTAAAAAGTGTACCATGCAAGTGTAGAGTAAAACCTAGTTCTAAGATCTCAAGGTAAGGCCCTCAATGTCAACCTAGAGTACAAGGATAGAGCTCTCATTAGTATGGAGTGGGAGTACCCACATGGACATTCTTAAGCACTTAGGTCCCCTTTTAAACAAGCATGGTTCTAGTCATATCAACATATTCACAAAAGTGTACTACATGGTGCACAACATCATAGGTGCCTTAGGCTAAGAGAACGTCCACGTTTAGAGTATAATCAAGGTAAAAACCAACCTGATTTAACAAGGTGAGTAGGGGAAATCATATCCTTAAAAGAATGGTTTCAAGATAAGTCATTTTAGATCATAATCATGTACTAGAGTGAGTACTTAAGGTCTTATGATGTTAGCATGAAATAAAAGTGTGAGATATTGATTTTAGAGAGCAATAAACATAATCATCGCTACTGATTTCGAGATGATAGAATTTTATAGATATTAAAAGGTCCAAACCTCATAAGTGTTCAAGTTACATTATATTAATACCAAAAAAGGTAACTTACGAGTCTTAGCACATAAAAGATAGCATTAGAGAGCGAGAAAGCAAGCTATATTAGTTAACACTCATTCCAAGGGAATATTAGTTACTGAGGTACCACGAAATAGGGTGATTAGCCATTAAAGTCACATCAAAACATAGATGATTAAGATTACATGACTAAATACCAAGCAGTGCCATAAAACAAAAAATTAAGGGAGTTATGGACGAAATTAGGATCAACAAGTAGCACCATGAGATAGGTGGTGTTTTTCTGATCAAAATAGTATATAACATCATATGTTTTCGTTAAGCATGCTAGGAGTTACATAGGTTTGAAGATAGCATCACTAATTGAGATTTTGAAAGGCATTTACCCTAATTGGTCCGAGAAATGGCATTTGAGCATCTCCAGCAACATCAGGCCTTCGTGGATTTGGGCCCGCGGTATGGAGCCTGACGACCCAGTCTGGTGGTTGTTTAACCTTGGTCCCCCGCATCCCACGAGCGTGGTTGACCGCCTACGAGATGTTGTGGGAGGGTGGCCATCGCGGACGGTCGTTGTACACCGCTATCTCGAGTAGTGCTACCCCAGGCGCAACCCCCGAACCTACAACTCTTCTTTCTCACCGGAGTCATGGAGGATGGGGAGGTAGGAGCAGTCGAAGGACCTCAGGCGGTGTCGTCTTTCTTCGGTTATCTATCTCGGACCCATGGGAGGTCCCAATCGAGATCATAGGAGTCCACGGCGTGGACGCCCAAACAGGGAGGGAGGCGACACCACAAGGAGGAGGTAGGGGAAGGAGAAGAGCAATTTGAGTGTAAGGGTCTGCAAAAGACCGAGAAAAGGGGAGAACATAGCTCGGAAGGGGGTTTTATAGGCAGAAATGGGTCGCAATTGGGGCTAAAGGTGGCGGGAAAGGGGTATCTTAGTGACGCCATGGTTGGGATCGGGTAGGTGGTTACTGGTGTAACTCACGCTGGTGAGTAGTACGGAGGAGCAAGATGGCTTTTTGACCATCGGATGAGGGCAAAATCCACAGCTGAAAGGATCCAATGGTCGCATTATGTGGAGAAGCAAAATGAGCCATGAGATTGGTCCATAGTTTGGGGTCTGGATCGCCCAAGGGATCTGGGTGAAGAGTAAGGGGGGGAAATTTGTGCCCACTGTTGGGCCCAAAAGGGCCGAAAACAAGTTAAAAAGTGATAAAATAAAGAGCTTAAACTTGTGAATTTCAAAAGGCTATATATTGATCTATGATGGTCCAATTGAGACAATTTTTGCATCGTTAGATTCAAAATTGATTCTTCTAGATCATGAAATATATTTGATATCAAGGAGATTTCATTGTATGGGTTCAATTTTGATTTCAAGTGTATGATACATGGCAAACATGACAGTCGGTTAAAAACTCAAATTAGAGTCATACATAAGTGCAAAGAAATATTTAGTCAAAGCTAACTTGTTTATTGAACCTAAAATGACTCAAAGTCATCAAATTAGGGGTGGGGGTTATTGAGTACAATAGAGCATTTACTGAATCATGATCTACATAATTTGGATGAGAGGAAAACCAGGTTATCACAAGACTAGTATAAGATATATTCATAGTTATGTATGGATGATTATCATGTCATTATCTGGTTATGATTCATCCACTTTTATTAGTCTGATACTTATTCAATTGTTGCAATTTGTGGTTTATAGAACGAATTTTTCTATAAGATGAAATGAATGAAAAAGAAAATAAAAATCTGATGAGTTGATTCATATGGTTAATAGTTATAACATCATAGTTAGCATAATCAAATACCACCTATTAATTGGATGTGTGAATATTGTATTAGCAAATCAATTATATATGCTCCTATCAAATAAAATATGTATGCAATATTGTTTAAGTGGAACAAGGTGGGCATATCAACTCTCATCTTGATTAGAGTATGTTGGAAAAAATGTTTTTTGAGGTGGCATGGACCTTCTAATAAAAGTAAAACCTAGTCCTCCTTTTTTTAACCTAAATCAATTTGAATTCTTAAGTCCTAATTAGTATACAACTCACGATAACAAACACATATTTGGAAATTAATAAGTTATCATCAATGTTGTAACAAGGAGATGCCTAACAGTCTGCGTAGAAATCACAATTTCCTCATGTACCTACCTTTCATTGTAACTAATGCATACGCAACTATACGTGCCAGAAAGCCTGAATGAAAGTTCTCTTGTAACAAAATCGACCCATGAGAGTGTTTTGAATTGTTTACATTTTTATCAATATCAGAGAGTTGAATAAAAAATTTGTATCCTAACATGATGTAAATCATTACACGTAAAAATAAACTATCTCATATCATTCAGGATTACAATAAAAATAATAATCATATTTATGGTTCTCTTTGATAGCCTTCTCATATCCGTCCATATAAATACTAATATATATTCATTAAAGTTGAGAACGTATGTCAATTTTATTGCAAACTAATGCAAGTAAAAAAGAAATTAAAGGATATATTACAATAGCAAAAAAATATCGTTCATCACTTTCATGTAAAAAAAATCATCATTGTTCTTGAAGTTCAAGGTAAAAATAGAAATTATATCTTTATTAATACCACACTGGGAGATACGTTCGTGTTGCGTGCTTTACACACAATTAATAAACGCAGTTGATCATGTCTTATAACTATATATCATCATTTTTGACAAGGTATTGAAGTTCCATGAATCCTTATGGTCGCATATCTTTGTTTATTCCACATTTCTATCAAATAAGCATTACGTAAACATTAACTATTATGTGTTATGATTCAAATACTCTAGAATAATAGATGAAATATATTTTATTCACTCATATAATATCCCTTAACGAATTTGGTAAAATAAGTTGATTCTTTGTATGTTGATCTCATTGCACTCATGTGTAGATTAATATAATATAATGTTGTGTACAAATAGATTATCATCTCATAATCAAATTGTGATTTTTCATTTTTTCTTACTTCTTCAATTGTTGTATTCTATGATTTTCAGAATTTATGTTTCTACAAAATTGAATGGAAAAATAAAGAAATCTAGATACGACGTGTTGATTTGTGTGATTATTTAGCTGCAGAAGCATAGTAACCATAACCTATCGCTATCTTTAATACTAGATGTGAGTAGATTCTAACTGCAAAACATTTGTATTTCATTATATCAAATTGAATATGTGTGCAATTTGAGTTCAACAAGGAGGAGCTATGTGCTTGATTAACCCTTTTCATAGTAGAGTATTTTGGCACTATTATTATAAGAAGATTTCCACGACTTTCTGATATAAGAAAAATGAGTCTTTAGTTTATTAAGCCTAAATCAATTTGAAGACTAAGTTTCACTTAGAAATATGCACACATATTTTTAACAAGGTTAAAACTAATAATTATCCAACGTATACTCAACCCTTCTAACAAGGTTAAAACTAATAATTATCCTAGAAGTAGGATGAATGAATCAACATCTTTTTAGTACAAAAGGGTTAAACTTATCACATCTCCCTCTTATACCACATCTTTATTTAAAGTTAATGTATTTTCAACCCTATCATTCTTCTCACAAAAGATTTAGTGAAATTTCCCCCTACATGCGAAATGACGTGGGAGAGTGTTCTCAATTGTTTCGAAAACTTCTTTTATCATTATCTTAAAGTTCAATAATAGATCTATGTGTCATAACATGAGGCCTGTCAATACATTCATAAAGCACACGGCTCCATTTCATCAGGTTGTCAACAACAGATATTCTTCATGCTTATATTATTCATCAATATCGTTCCCATACACAACTATAATATCACTATTAAACGTTAGCACTATTATTTTCTATTAAAATAAACTACTAGATGACTATTTGTAACGGACATCTTACAACAATAAAAAAATTACAGTTCGCCACCTTCATGTATAAAAGCATTCATTATTCTTCTTGAAGTTCATACAAATAATAGAGATTTATCTTTATTAATACAACAACGGGAGAAGTCTTCACGTTATATTTGTAGCTTAAAAAAAGATATGAATTACATTCATCTAGTTCGTTCATGAGATAACTTTTGTAGTCCAAAATATGTAAACTATGAAGAATGACAATTACTAATTGATAATTTTAATTTTTTTTGTGATGTGGACAAGAGTCACAATGCCGTTGGCAATATGAAGACATCTAACCTGAATTTGACCAGTTTTTAGGTTATTAGGCCTAAAATCTCAAAATTTAAGTATCATAGAAAGAAATCAACTTAATAAATTGATTAAATATTGGATTGGAAATATACACAATACTTCCTCTTGCATGTTATATGGATCTCAAAATTATTGCAATAAGAATACAAACAATAGTGAACAATTTGCTCTCTATATTTATCAAACAAGTCAAACATAAATTTTGGGTGAACTCCTGTTGAATCATAATATACAATTATATTGTCTGGAATGTATGTCACGACGTAGAAGACAACATAAGATTGAAAGTAGATGATCTAGTTAACAACAAAAATGATCAAATTATGTCAGAAAAATCTTTATTAAAATAATTTCAAATAGCAACTGATTGGATACTAAATCACACAAGCAGTAGTCCTTCTTCTTAATCTTATTCCTCACATAACGATACTTGGAACTATGAACAAAAATATAACACCCTTGTCCGTCTTACCTATAAAGAATTTTAAAAGGAGGCCAAATTGATGTTTTGAGATACACTGAAGCATTGATATGGTTCTTGTTAAAAAGAAAATAAATGTACGCATCCAAATCTTTGAATTTCAGAGTGAACTGAATACAAAAAAAAAAAAAAATCTAGATTTTAAGAAAATTATTAGTTTGTCCTCACATTACAACAACTTCGTGGGACAATGTAAATAATTAAAACCAACTTAGCATAGTAATAAATATGTCACATGTCAATTGCCAAAGATAAATTACAGCGTATGGTGATATGCTAACAGTTTTGTATACACATCTTTAAAATATTTGGCTACTTGATTTATTCCCTTGTCACATTTTTTTAGCAATATATCCTTAATCCAAAAAAATTTATTCGGGAAACTTAAACGGTAAGATGTCAAGATTGAACTCATGTAAAATGTAGTATCTCGTACCGTTATCATCTTAATAGCTGTTGGTATGGCTACTTTTACCACTGTAGTCCTCCCTTATGGTAAAAAACTTAAATTTTAATTCAAAAATATTGCATAATCGCATCAAGTGTTCGCCATGGTGGAATGAGCAGAAAGTCACGACCCACGTAGATGATCATTTAACATTGTATATCCCAACTCCCAATGCATGTTGCAGTTTGACAGCCTTGACAACATTGCCACGGGGAGCGCAACTGATAGGGCCGGGTTCACAAAGGAGATTGTCTGTATCTTTGATCATGGTACCTACCGGCATGATCTGAGTGTTGGCTTGTCTCCGTGCTATATGATAGTTGTCGATGGCCAGGTTGTTTGTTGGAGAAGCACAACACCCTCCCTCATGCTGTTCTTCTCGGTACCAAAGCAAATAGGGAATACACTTCGATGATCCGCCGTTGGCGAGCGCGGCAGGCGTGAAGGTGGCACCACGTATCTGAATTGATGAGAATTGGCACTAAGGACCAACAAAGACTCGCAGGAGATTATCCAAGAGGACGGGTGCAACGTATGTATATAATTATGGTGACCATAGGCCTGGACGCCGTACCATCGATCCCAGATGAATTGGGTAGAAGGAATCAGAGGCAGAGTCAACATTTGAGTGTTAGGGAACTAGCAACCCTGGTATCAAGAATAGCTGCACGCCAATGCACCACCATATCAATTACAGTTGTATATGGATATAATATATATTATAGCGCTGGTCACCGATTAAAATAAAAAGCAAAAATCAAGCAAACGTGTATTCAAATATGCATCACAGACACGAAACAACTAGACGCAGGCCACTGCACCACTATTATAATCCTACATATGTATGAACACAAATGTACATAAATATATATAACACTGTCCACGCATTTGAGAGGGGGGGGGGAATAAAAAAATCGCTACTATTGAGATTGTGCGACCTAGAAGTCAGCAACAGCCCGCAAACCACCGTGTCAGGCGCGAGTTGTTGTCAATTATGCATCGACATGATATATTGTAACGTAAATTTATAAATGTATGCATTTATATATGTATGTATAGATTTTTTTACATATTTTCGTGGTGGGGTGGCGGGAGGCATGGCCTCTGTTTGTCCCTAGCTCCGTCCCTGGAAAAGAAGAAGATTGGATGACTAAAATTGACAGAACGATCGCCATTATCCTAGCAAGAACACAATTACATGTTCCAATACACCAAGTGAAAGAGAACGTGTATACCACGTGACGGGAGGGAAACAAATTTTCCACTTAGTATGGTATAAACAGTAGATTTATAGGAGAAAAACCACGTCGCCAGTAGCTTCATGGCGATCAGTAACGATGGCGCTAGTGTGGAAGTCGGTGGTAGGGAAGAGAAGTAAAGGCCACTGTGTTTAGGGAAACTGGGGAAGAAGAGGAGTAGAAGTAGAGAGGGACGATGAAGATAAGAGAAGATGAGGGGAAGAGGAAGGCGAAGAGGAAGAGTTGAGAAAGAAGTGGAGGATGAGAAACAAGATTGGTTGTTCAACAAACCAGCTGTTCACGCTTGCAGAGTGCAAGAGAGGCACAACCATTCGAAGAAGAAGTACGCCTATATGCTACCTGGATGGAAAGGGATTAAATGGAATAAACTTAGCAACGGGTTTAAATGCATGGTCCTTATGTACATAATGTGTTGTAAATTGTATAATTGATCGAATAGTCAAATAAAGTCTAAATATATGAGACTTGAGAAGGTGGTATATTACAGGTAGGAATACCGAAATAAAATATCGATTTGATATTTTGAGATGTGCACGAATATTAAACAGGTTAGCGGTATACTTGTCATTTTAGGGCTTTAGATGGCTATAAGAGTTTATTCGTTTTTTTTTAATATTTTTATCGTAGATAAATTATATAATATATTAACTATATAAAATATTTTTAAGGAATTTAATTGAGTTAATCGGTTAATGACATTATTTATGAAAAGTGTATATCTATTTTATTTCTTACATTTTCAATTATCTAGGATTGTTTTGGATAGAAAAATTGAGGAGAATATGATAGAGATTATATGACATTAATAAAATAATAAATTAGGGTTTTGGACCAATTCATACACTTATTACCATCAAATTTAGGAAAAAGATGGATTAAATAAATCCTCGAGGAAAGGGAATAAGAAAGAGAATGGTAGGAGAAATATGTAATTTTTAGTATGTTATAAAACTTCACTCCTCAAAGAGGATTTCATCCTTGAAATCTATTCGACAATATAATAGTACACTTAGCGACACCTTAAGATTCTAGGTCAAAAGAGTTTTCAAGAGTCTCCTGTCTTTCATTACACAAGAATGAATAACCAAAATTACATATATAGGTACCCTAAGCATATATTTAGACTCGATCATAGATCCACATTGGGGTTAGATATGCACGACATTAACTTTTGAGCTAGTTGAGGTACAAGGACATCACGTTCAAGTTTTAGAAATTGTTTATCAATTCTTTTTCTCTTACCTACCTTGGTAATTTATGGTACTTATTTCGCTATTTCATATGAGTGAAGATAGATTTTTAAAACTTACTTTAATTATACAACTAAAAATCATAGTTGCCAAATTAGCATTTACCCATTTATCTCGATTAGGTGGTACATGGCTTTGTTTGACATTAAAAGTGGGCATTACTGCATAATTATCTATTGCATTCACAATTAAGTTTAGAAGAGATCTCAAGTTAAGTTGCACTCCAACAACTAAAACCTACAAGACTCCACCCCTTAACAGGACATATATGTACCCTAACTAACCACATAAAGAGGTTGAAAGGGGTAGGTCAACTAGGTCATATAGATATACAAACTTCTTCTTCTTATTCTCTATTTTACACTTAGGCCTACAGTCTCAAGGTTGACCTTGTCATTTAAGGGGTTCTAAATTAAAAGGTTTCTCTACTTTTTGGAACCATCTTTTGGTGGTGACTTGGCTCTGAAACCCATCAATAAAATATGGAAAGATTTTATCTTGTGCATATAGTTTAGCAATCAAAATGTATTTAACGATGAAAACCTTGTGATGGAAATCAGGAAAAAATGCCAAAATTAATATGAGAACTAAGTCAACCACTTCCCACTACACCATGCTTATATTGTTATTCTACCATCACTTCATTTTACCAAGGAGACTAATTCATAAATCATCAAAAAGGAATGTGAAAAGCATATTTGTCTTATAGAATAAGTGGGGGTAATAGGGTCCCTAATTATAGTAGCAACTTCTATCGAATCCTAATAGGGAATTATATCGCTGATTCCCAGATGCACCCTAAACATAATTAACACTACCATATCTTGAGACATTAGGGAGTCATAAGATCATCCCTATAATGGGTAAATTTTATGGTTTTCCTCCTTACTTGTCGGTTTACACCAATAGTGCCTCCACAAGACATGGTATTCTATAAAGTCAAATCCCCCATCATCTCATTAAATAGGTACCCCAAAATTCACACGTGATAGGGGATCAGCTAGGAATTCATTTACAATTTAAGGATGAGAGAGGTGAATTCTTAAGAACCTTTACTACAAACCTATAACTCTTATCAATTAACCCTCATATATGAAAAATCTCAATCTAATCAAGATAATATCCAGTCCTTAGATAAAGTGCTTTAGGAAAAGCTATGATGAGGCAACTATATGTCAAAAGCAAGTTATGGCATATCATAGTGGATCACTTGGGTCCTCACTTTACAAAAAGGAATCACAAATCTAAAACATATGTTAGGGTTCAAATTTGGTTGTACATGCGTCCATGATCCTTCAAATGAACTTAGATAAGGTACACTTTAGAAAAACAACAAAGAAAATGGTTCATGGCGGTAACTAGAATTAATGTTATTTATCATTGTTGAAGTCATCCTACACTTCTTGGTAGTTGAACTAACTTCCTATTTTGTAGAATATATGAATCGATCAGTAAAATACTCAACCACTATAGAGGGGAACTTGACCGTCCCAAGCTAGCCTCAAGTCCAACATCTTGTATAATATCTTCATGTGTGAATGTTCCCTAAATCACCTACATCTGGTTTGTTTTGGATCAAAACCAAGAAAAATAGATAATAAAGGATATGCATAAGAAAAATTGATATATGTGCACAATATAAAACATTTGGGAATTTTAAGAACTTTCAGTACTAAAGAGGATGTTCCCACAAGAGGGGGCTAATTGCATTTAGGTAAGTTCAAAAGAAATTTAGCCATAATAATGAATATAAGGGAGTAAAATGAGATTAATAAGAATCCCATCATTAAAACTTTCCAAAGTTTCATAAAGTAATGCAACTACATGCATTTATAGTACAAACATGGTTAACCTATGTAAGGACAAGACACCACTAGATCACTGGCCAAAAGTGGATGGTGAAGACACACCCTGGGAAAAGGCGTGCCCAATATATATTATAAGGGTGGAAAAGGTGCACCCCAGGTAAGGTGTGTCATAATGGTTATGCATAAGCATCTATAATAGATAAACTTGCCTTAAAACCATGCATAAATAACATATTGGCAAGTCAACCATGTTTAGTTAAAATCACATTACAAGAGCTTATTAGCACATTCAATGATAACATGGAATGGGGTTATAAACCCAAATCTATTAGAATGATGTAATATCACAAATGAATTAGACATTCAACAATTTCAATTCAAGTGATTGACATTATGGCCTCAAAAAGGGGTTTATACAAGAGAATGCCTTATTAGGGAAATTTAGGTTCATAGTCATGAAAATGCCCAAATATAATAGTGGATTACACATATCTTTTATTTCAACTAACCCTATCTTTAGAGTGAAATTCACATTACAAAAATCTCCAGATTGGTGATAAGAGAGCTTCAAAGTAGAAGAATATATGTTACTGTTTGTCTTGAAATCAAAAGTTTCTTGGTTTGAGTTATTTAGGATTTGGATTTTTATCTAGGATTATCATTCCATATAACTAATATATTATCTCCAAACTAGGGTTTTAGATCTATATTAGTTATGATATCCAATTTTATTCACATAAATGAACATGTATCTAGGTTGCATATGAGTGTGGGTAATAATATGCATTCTTTTGATTTAGGTCTCACAACATCATTCTCTCTTTTACCATTCAATTTATAAATTTCCTAACAATGTTAGATATACTATCTAGAATTGTATGTATTTTGAAATTCCATCGGTTATATATATACACATATGTTTGTCTTGAAAATAGGATAATTTAGTATAATGGATATAGTTTCTAGTAGAAACCAAATCTACACATTCTCTAAAATTAGGAGTCACTAGAAATTCATGCATTCATACTTGTGTACTAATAGTTTTACTTATATAATATGAGTGTCTAACAAATTCACCAACACTGGATTATCAACATATGGTATAACCATGTTGTGTGTGCAAATAACCGTGAATATGAATTGGACATATATTTATTCTAGAAGTTATAGTAAAGGCAAATAATTGTACTCTACATGTAGTTGTTCTATATTATTATATATTCACTAATTTATGTAGATATTTGTATTGTTACACACACAGGTACGATCATTATTATCCATATAACTCTATAGAGATTCTAGACTTTAGAACCAGTAGGTAGAATTATGTAAATACTAATAGGATCATAATTAAGATAATCAGCAACTTTGTTTAGCTTATACACTCATATTTGATGTACAAGAAGTCTTATATGATATAGAATCTTCTATATATGTTCTATATTAGTATTAACAAAACTATGCAGTTAAGAAAGTGTAATAGATGATCGTATTGAACCTACAAGTATACATGTGTTTGATTTATGAGCATGCACTTATACCCACATGTAGTATACAAAAGTTGTGAATTAGATATATATATTATATAACAAAGTATTATCGGTAGCACTCTTGGTACACTAAGAATAGTTAGGATTGCCTAATTAACCAAGTTTATTATCATCCTATTAACCTTGAATATTAAACTCTAAATTACATGAAACAAAGTTGGTCTTCTACTGATCTTACTTATTAGTTCTTTTTTATAGTTCACTTTCTATCATTCTTTGTAGTTAATCTCAAAATCAGTCCCTTTCCAAACACAGTGTTATCCGTGTATCCTTTTAGGGACAACTGAAGATGAACCCACACAAACCAAGGTTTTGAGAAGGTGGCACATACATAAAAATCTACCTCCCAACAACAGAGTTCCATTCATATTGGAGGATAGTGTCAGCATGCTTCAAGTCGGTGTCAGGTTTATGCCAGACACAGTGATGTAGAGGTCTTGGTTGGATGTTAAGATTGAGGAGGCATGAGTAAGGGGGTGGTCCATATGGAGGCCGAGTAGCAATCAGTGTGTGCAGCTTGTTCATCTTAGTCATTAGGAATGTTTCCAAATTTCATACTAACAATGCTGACAATGATGGGTTTTCTACAGAGTTCTCGGTAGGGAATGTAGAACAGGTGGTGATGAGTCAACATTGCTGGTGGTGGATGGCATCTGACAATGTCCAACCAAGTTTTTTGACATTTTTGTCATTTCCACATTTGAAGACTCCTCTAGTTTCAAGAAGATGCAGTTTTCATCACCACTTTGTGAAAACCTCAGAGTAGTGTTATGTGCAGAGGTGGTTTTCTAATGTTTCTTGAAGCAAAAGGAGAGGGTGGTTCTTGTTTATTTGTAAGTATGATTTGTAGGAGGAAACTATGTTTCCAGTAGCTTCATGCCCATTAGTGTTCTTGATGATGGTGTGGATTTCGGTGGTGGGGAAGAGAAGTAGGGACCACTTTGGTTATGGAATTTTGGGAAGAAGATGAGTATAATAGAGAGGGACAGTAAAGATAAGAGAATATGAGGGGAAGAGGAAGATTAGAGAAGAAAAGGATGAGGAGAAACAATGCAGGTTTCTAGGAAAGCCAATTTTTTGTGTCCATGGAGAGTGCAAGAGAGGCGTAACCAGCCAAAGAATGAGTAATACCTATGTGTTACGTGGATAATAAGGGACTAAATAAAACAAATTTGGGGAAAAGAGGTTTAAATGCATGGTCCCTCATGTACATAATGTGCTACAACTTGTATACAATTAATTGAATAGCCAAATAAAGTCCATATAATATGAAACTTTAGAAGGAGGTATATCAGAGGTAGGAATACCGAGATAAAATGTGAATTTTATATTTTATGATAGTGGCATATTTTTCATTTTAGGGATTTAGATGGATATGAGAGTTTTTTCATTCTTAAATATTTATATTGTAGCAAAATTATATAATGTATTAACCATATAAAATATTCCTAAGGAAATTAATTAAGTTAATTAACTTATATACCTTTTTTATGAAAAGGTTATATATAAGATGTTTCTCACATTTTTATTTATCTAGAACTATTTCGGTCAAAAAATGAGGGGCAAGTATAGTAGACATTATATGGCATAAGTAAAATAATAAATATCATCGAATTTAGGGAAATAAGGGATTCAGTACATCCTAGAGGAAAAGGAATAAAAACAGTGTTAGGAGAAATATCTAAGTTTCATTATGTGATGTAGCCTGAATTTTAGGGCTCCATATTGTGCCTCCTTGTACTTTAATAACATCTAAACTTGTCAAAATGCATGCTATTTTCCCTAATAAATGGTTTATTATCAAATGCGCTTATCGAAATTCTTTGTATGTTTTTCATCTACTTAGACCATACTTTGGATGAATGGAAGAGAAGGAGGATGATCGAAGGGTTCCTCCACCCATGAAGGAGTTTAAGGAGGGTCTAATATCTTTGCAAACTTACCCCTAGTGGCCAAAGGTCGACTTAAAGTAAAGAAATCTAATAATTATGAAGTTTAAGATCTAAGTGTAAGTAAAAGACCCGGTCATGGTCGTGGTGACACAAAAGGATTGTGTTGCTTCTGTCAAGATCATAGTTAAATTATGAAGGAGAAGCAACCCAAGACTATTGTAGTAGCCAATAAGATCCCAACATGGATGTGCTAGCCAAAATGGCCATGCTACTAAGAGTCCACAATGCCCATTCCAGGAGGAACGACCACAATCCAAGTACCACACCATAGACTTGCTATCTAGTTATCACCACAGTAGTGTTTCTCAACATGATCATGCTACCGACCCTCCATACCATATTTGAACTATAAATTAACCTTCATTGACATGCACATTCTCCCTTAGCACATTCATTCTACCCTCCACCTACCACGGCCATTCTACCCAGAACAGTCATGTTGTCAGCAACCCTAACACATTGATGCACTATTTTTCCTATATTGCCCCCCACTTAACCCTAAGCTTCCCTAGCTCCTATACATACATGGGTGGTGGATGGGGGCTAAAGGTTAGCCTCCCTAGAATTTACTACAACATTCATTGGTCACCCACCTAATCCCAGCTACTTTCACTTCATATCCACCTTCTTCCACCTCAAAACCCTAGTTTTCTAGGGTTTTGGCTACTTCCGGTCACTTTTCCATGCCATCCAACCACTAAGTAGGTAGGGGACGACATATTTTTGTTGGAGGTTAAGAAGAAGAGGACTTCCATGAGCTCTTATGAGTATTCTCTCTTATACTTCTTTGTTTCCAATTATTTTGTTCCATGAGTAGCTAAGCACCTCTAGGTGGGATGTTTGGGGTTAAAATGTGACTTTGATACCATGTTGAGGAAAAATAACTTGTATACCTTATAATTTCATTTTATATTAATTGTCTTCTACTTATATCTATTTTCCCATATCTTATCTTTAATTTGTGCTTGAAAACATCAATTATGTTGTGATTTGTGCTTGAAACCACCTAGACTCTAAGAGAAAATGGGTATATGTGGCTATTTTAGGGTCACTTCTAGGTCCAACTGATGGATCCCTATATATCTCCCTACTTCCCATATATATATCCCCTCTCCAACTTTAAGTGTGAGATCTAAGTAGATACTCTAGATGTACTTAGAGCAATTGTCTTGGATCTACCTAAAGGCTAGATGGTAGGTAATGTGAGGTGAAATACCCTCATTTCCACCCTCCATTACTACCTCTGCCCCCAATTTCCCTGAGAGCCTCTATCCTAGAAACCTATACTTGATTAGATCCTAGTAGAATTTCACCTAAACCCAAAACCAAATGAGCCTCACAAGGTTGGATAGGGTGTGCTAGGGTGTAGTTCTCCTTCACACACCCTATTCCATTCATGACCAATTGGTAGTTTAGGGTAATTCTCTAGCATCTATCGTGTTGTTTTGTTTGAAAATGTAAAAAAACGAGTCTGGTTTGCATGTTATGACCCCCAACCTAGGTTCTAGTCACATTACCCCAAACTACCCACACTTCCCATTACTTACTTAAAATCCTAATTTCTCCCTTACTAGTTAGTTCTTGTTTAGTAAGTTGTTCTTCTTTCCTTCTTAGTTAATTGTCTTTTTCATGGTAACTAGGTATCTCTATCTTAGTTAGTGTACTTTGTTCTTGTTTGTGCTTGCTTTAGATAGTTAGTTCCTAACTAAGTCCTTTGCTTGCCCTATTTGCTAATTGCCAGTTTAGTGATTTATCTTGCCTAGTTTAGATAATTGCCTATCTATGTTGTTAAGTATAATTTTATGATATTTTAGTATTAGGTTGCTCTTGTTTACTTGCATTACTTTAAATTTCTCCTTTCTAGTTTATCTTTCTCTCTTTTTTAATTAGAACTAAATTGTCTAGGGTTGAAGTAGGTTTTATTCTTGCTTTCTTTAGTTACTTGTTTGACCACACTCAGTGTAATCAACCAAAACCAAAATAACCCATTGAACCCTAAACTCCACATTTGGAACCTAGCCTAAATTGACTTAGCATTAGGGACTCCTCTCCCTTGGCTTCGACCCTGACTTGCCGCTCCTATACTATTCCCGTGTTTGTGCACTTGGGGATTTGTTTTAGAGTGTATCTATCGGATCTTATAAATTTGAAAGACCTTTTTGTGTGCCATAAGGCACATCCAATCAAAATTTATTTGGTGGGGTGTACCCGTTGGAAAATGCATCAAGCTTTGCAGCACCATTGCCAGGGAGTGAGGTACTCAGCCTAGCTAGTTACTTTAGCTTTGAATTTTCCTACTACCTTCACCATTATTATCTATTGTATTCTTTTTATTGGTTGTGCCTTGTGCATGTCACCATTTGTGCATGTTTGGACATCATTTACTATCTATCAAAACACTCCAAGAGGATCCCCTGATAGGAAGAAGGTGTAGAAAGTAGTGTAACCATCACCAAGAAGTTGAGAAAGAAGACGAGATGGGAGATAGGGATGATGAGGGGGTGACTCTTCAATTCCTCCACTACCCAAGACACTACATGATTGTTTCATGCATGGGAAATACACTTCTCTGCTTGCTACCATAGTGGAACAAATGTCGGGCCAACGGTTCTCAATTCCACAGGCCCTTCTTGAACTCCTCCCTACATTATACAGGCTCAAAAATGAAAATTCATATCATCATATGGATGCCTGCTTAGATACATGTTCCATATTCCACACTCTTGTAGATACAAATGATTCTATTAGGTGTACCCTATTCCCTTTCTCCCTCAAGGACAAGGTAAAGGAATGGTACTTGTTTAAGTTTGAATTTGTTACTTTGGGAGTAGTGAAGAATGATTTCTTGAAGAAGTTGTATCTTAATTCCAAACTGACTCAGTCGAGAAGATACATAACATCCTTCATTCAAGAAGAGCATGAATAGTTACATGTGACATGGGAAAGGTTTTAGAAGTTGTTGTGAGATTGTCCTCATCATGGGGGGTGCCTATTTGGCAGCTTGTCCAATCTTTTAACACAAATCTTTTGGAAATGGGCCAAACCATTGTATACTCATATTGTAATGGAGTATTCATGGCCAAACCTCCTAAAGAATCGTAACCTCTTTTTGGCCACTCGGATAAAAAATCTCAACACCGAGCTTCAATCATTGATGCCCATTGTGATACAAACATGAGAGTTGTGCCTCCCTGTGTCAAGGATGATGCAAACCTACAAATGATGAAAATATTGATGGACCTGATGAATCTCATGAAGTCTCATGTGGGGGTTCTTCTAGCCACTCCACCACTTTGTGAAGGCTCTTTGTGAGGAGGTTCAAGCTCTAAAATCCTAAGGCAGCCAGAATAACCAAGGCCTAATGTCAAATTCTTATAATCTAGAATTGGAGGGATCACCCTAATTTCTCTTGGACACAAGGAGAGGAACGACAAGGGCATACTAGGCAACATCAAGGGTGAAAATGCATCTCCATGTTTTAATAGGAAGTCCTTGGAAGATTGAAAAGCCTTGATGATGTGAAGAAGGTTGTGTCCGCTCAAGAACAAAATCTTAGTCAATTGAAGCAAAGAATTAACCAAATTTATCTATGTCTTGCTCGTTGTGAATAGGGGTGAGAATTCGGTTAATTCGGTCGGTTACGGTTATTTGTGATTTGAGATTTTAACCATTAACCTAACCAAATTGAGTCGGTTAATTTGGTTATTGTCCAATCGGTTAATGGTTAATTCGGTCGGTTAATTTGGTTAACCAAATAACACTTGTGTAATAATATTATTTGAAATAGTCATAGAATTTGGGACAATATTGTTATATTATAGTAGTATTGTTGTAAATTTAATTTTGTATGGCTCGTAAAAACTTGATTGCTATATATATGGGGAAGTATTTTGAAATAAAAGTACAACTATATATGTATATATGCATGTGTAGGATATTATTTATGAATAAATGCCGACTATTCAGTTAATTCAGTTAACCAAACCAAAAATATCTTTAACTGTCAAATTAACCATTTAATCGATTAACCCAAATAAATTAACCAAATGAACCGAATTAACCAAATTGACCCAATAAAATTAACCATTCGGAATTAACCGTTCGGTTAATTGGTTATTAACCAAATTCTGCTCACCCCTAGTTGTAAAGAGGGGAGGATTCCCTCTCAAATCTTGGTGAATCCTAATATTGTTGGTGGATATATGGTTGCTCATCAAAGAACCTCTGTCCCACCTTAGGTGTCCACCTTGCAACAATAACAAGGTCCTCCCAACCCTTATGATCCACCACCACCACAACTCCCATTCAGCTTTAATACACCTGACAACCACCTCCTCAATACCAACAACCACAAAATCAATACCCAAAAACTCCACAATATCCTCCACAACTAACTCCACAAAAACCACCAAAACCTCAGTACATCCTCTGGAATACCAATCCACCATACCAAAGGCCACCACCTCAAGAATCACAAGAGCCACCACAACCTCCTCCTCTTATACTCATGGGAAAGTGAAGGATGTGACTCTCTTAAGATGTGGGAAGACTTTGGAGAAGACAAATATTCGAGCAGTTGGTGGTTTTATAAGTGAAAAAGGAGATTATATTGTGATACATGGTAGTGATACTCTGATGTAGGGTAGTGACATTGTGATTGCAAGTCAAGGTGATATTGTGATACAGAGTGATGATATTGTGATTCCCCTTCATTCCCTATCATTCCTTGTTACATTGGTACACATCGTATATACCAAGATCTTCTTAACTTGGGTTGTGGTGTGAATCTAATGCCTAATTTTGTGCATGCTAAATTGAACATGGAAGACTTAGATCTGGCTAACTGCACCTTGCAATTGGTCAAGTGTTCTGTGAAGATGCCTCAAGCAAGAATTGATGATGTGTTGGTAAGACAAGATGATGACACATATTTCATTGTTTCTATTGATTTCATTGTGCTTTATATTGAAAAAGGCATGAGAAAGTTCCTATCATCTTGAGCAGACCGTTCCTAGACACAACTAATGCAGTGATTCATGTGAGGACTTACACCATGTGTGTGGCATTCGTGCACATGAATATCTGGTTGAACATTTTCAAGTCCGCCAAAGCCAAGGTGATAGGTTCTATAGAAGAAGGTTGTTATCGTATTGAATGTCTTGAGGAGATTGTTGAGGAATGCCAACCTATGTGGATTGAGACTGCCACCAAGGGTAGAGCTCTAGATCCCATTTTTGAGATGCTTCATGAGGACACTGTTGAAAAGAATGAGCTTGCATTATGTGACGTCCCCATATTTTCTAAAACTTAATCCGATGTGTGACGTCCAAATTGAAACCCTCACCTCAGCGAGTATCCCAATTTAAACACCACACACTAGGCTAAGAAGATGAAAATCAGAGGAAGTCAGAAGGAAACAATCAGTAGCACATGCACATGAACAATAAACAAACCATACACACATGTTCACCATTCAACATATAATTACAACATGAATTGTTACAACATTTGATATTACATATTGAACAGCAAACCTATACATATACATGTACTACCACTAAACTACAGGATCTTAAGACAACAGGTCCACCTGTACATCAACTCGCCATACAACTCTCACTATCATGGATCTTCAAGAGCATAACCACAACCTAAACAAAAGATTACATGCGGTACACGTCAGCACAATATTTCATGAATATTGTACTGAGTACGCCTACGTGTCTTTTATATACCTCTCATCATATCTTGGCAATAAGATAAAACTAATATACTTGGCAGTAACAGAAGAATATAAGAAAGGCATATACTTGCACATGATATTCATTAACAAAAGAGAACACATATTTTAAGCACATTTCCATCATACATCTCGTGCGTCTGCCACCAAGTGGCTTTGACATCTTTAGGCCTTATGATCTACCACCAAGTGGTTTGTGATCATTATACAAACATCATATGATCTACCACCAAGTGGTTTGTGATCATTATGCATGCGCTCTACCACCGAGTGGTTTATGAGCTATCTTATGATGGAACATTTATATTATGTTTGATGTGTTCATAGCAATAAGTATGGAGAATCATGCAACATATCATACAAGAACAATCATCTCATCCAATATCATATGCCAATTATTTTACTACACATATAACACAAGCATATTGTATAATAAGCCAAGTAAGAGGTAATAGCGTACCTTCCAAAGAGGCATCCTAATCACATATATTCCTGATGTCAACTACTTCCTTGGTCAACCCTGATTAAGACAAGATCATATACGATCATCAGGTTCTTATCATCTTGCATCTCGTCTTAACCCTAATCATGCTTATTAGGGTTTCTCTTAGTTCATTAGGATATTCTCATTGTTACTGGAATTATCTTCTTGGGATTATCTTACTGATGTCATATTCTATATTATGGTTCATTATCTGAACATTAGGTTCCAAATCCTTTTTATGCACATATTAACCTTAGTTTACATCATTAACCTAAATTAGGATTTTAAACCATGTATTAAAGGTCAACTTCATATAACATGAATTCTATGCATCTGACTGATATCCGAGTTATATATTAGCTTCACATTACTGATATGAAGGTATTCTGTAATTACCATGATTTATTGAGCATGCATGTATTTATTGCATTTCTTTTAGGGTTATTAGTCCTAATTAACCATATAAATCAAATTATATGATTTAGTACATCATCAAGACCATCCTTGACATCAGGTGCATTATAAACATTATTATGGAGTAACTGACATTTTTCCATAATTTTTATGTCATCATTTGCTATTTATTATCCACTAAACAAGCATTACACATCTTTCATGATATCACCGATATTAATGCATCAAAAGCCATATATTATAGTTCCAGGTAGTTCTACGCATTTTTCTGAGAATGTTGGTATATTATATGTATTTTTCTGATCAGCAGGCTATTTATTACGAAATATCTAAGAACTGGATATTTACTGATTGTTTACCTTTTTGGGCCAATAATATCTCGCCACGTGTCCACTTAGGCTAGCGCACATCCTTTTTATTGTTGCGGCCGATTCTTGGTTGGACCTGTCTGGTTCACCGGTTGGTCTAGCTGTTTCGCTGGTTCAGACCCGGTTCGCTTGCCCCGTACCTCTCCTGGTTTCGCGATTGAGAGTCTACAGACTCTGCTTTACGGGACCACAGCCGCAGCTAACTCTTTCGGCAAGCAACCAAAGACGCCGAGATGATCATCATTCATCCATAAGACTGCCCTCAACTTCGGAGGCTTAGCAAAGACCTCCGCGGCTGGTTTACTCTCCAAGTTTTCCTTTGGAACTCCATGACCATGAGCTCACCGGTGACAATCGGCGTTGCAGCGGTGGAAAGGGGGATTCTCTTCCCTTGGAGTCTAGCTAGCAGGTGAAGCCTCCATCAGGTGTGTTGGGTCTTCCAAAACTTGACCACGCCTTCTGTAAGGGATGAGAAGGCTCGAAGCTCCGCCCCAATGAGTCCGCCAGTGACAGGTGCTACTGCGGTAGTGGGAGGAGGGGGAAACTTCTCCTCATGCTTTAATTGGAAGATGAGGCCTCCACGAGGTGCACTAGGGTCTCAGATACTCGTCCCCACCCTCTATTCATGATGAGAGGCTCTGCGTACAAGCCCCTAAGCTCCACCATCTCTTAGGGTAAACTGGAGCTCGGTGGCCAGCAAAACCACCACAGATCAAGGAGCAAGAGCCTGGATTGGACTTGACTTGGCTCAAGCTTGCTTTGAGCCCCATTTTACTCCTTCACTTGGCCTTCTACCTTCGTTTTCTAGCTCCAGCATTCACCTACTCACCGTGATGGAGATCTTTGGGAAGCGAGGAGGTCTTTCCCACTCTACAGACTACCAGAGGCCCTCATCTTGGGTTCGAGGTGGATGTATGGAATGAGGCAGACACAACCGTCCCCTCGGTTTTGTTCCTTGGCCCACGATTTCAAAGTGGTGGCGACGAGGCTCGCTGCTCATTCACCCACCCCCCACAATCTCCAGTCTCGCCGGAGGTAGGGGATGAAGATCCATCCGTCCAAGGTACATCCAAAGGCCACAAGGAGCCCGCACAACACCTAATCCGTGGCTCATTTAAAGAAGCCCCCACTACCGCTAGATAGAAAATCTAGGGCTAGGATCTGACCACGCAGACTTAGCCCAACTGAGGGGTGCGTGACACTGATATAGATTAGCAACTTAGGTCCTCAAATTATCAATTATGCACATTATTTCCCAAATTTCAAACCTCCATAACTTCATCTAGGGACATCCGATTGCCACCAAATTTTAACCATAGCTCCCTTACCTCTCGAGCTATCTTCTATTCAAATTTGGTGACAAAACTCATCTATTAGACCATTCAAATAAATTCCTCAAAAAGGCATCAAGTTAAGGATGATATTAACATCAATAAACAAACCTATTTTGTCAAAATCTTGTAACTCTCAATCTAACTGAAACATATGCTTTCACTTAAGTCATTGGACATTTTAGGATTCCAAAAGTCCACTCCATCACATCCTACACACCTTGAAAGAAATTCCGTCCTCAGAATTAAAGCAAAAACCACTTTGTCACATCATATACACCTTAAAAGAACTTTCGTCCTCAAAAGTAGACCCTACTCATGCTTCTCAGGAAAACTTTATCTTGCCTTCATCAACATGTAGGTACTATTCTACATGTAACATATCTACAAAGGTTACCTAGAACCATGTATCCAATGTACTATTAGGGGGGGTTTTACAACCATCTTGGTGCACAAACACTCCATTGAAGGTTGAACTCAAGGTTTAGAAACTTAGGTTATGTCATTACATATCTCATATGCTAGATTTGCTTCCTTATCTTTAGCCATGCATTAGGGTTTTCACATCATATTCCATGCTCTATAGGAGTTAAGTAAGATTAACTCAAATTAACCCATTATCAAGGTGTCATCAACATTTCATTGAGCTAATTATTAGAACATGGTCAACATTAACATATGCCTTTTAGGTGGGAGTTAACTAAAGTTAACCCACTTTATCCATCTAGATCATATCAAGGTGTCATAATCAATATGTGGTGCTAACTGTCGAACTGTGTATTTTTCATCTTTATTAAGCATTAAGATTAACACCTCATGTTACTTGTTTCATACATATGATATTATATCATTGTTCATAATAAATTGCACTTTTACTAGAGATTTTATCACAAGATTAACCAACAATATAACATTATCATCTTCATTCATGTACATGGTTAACCATATGTACTCAGATATCTATTAAGACATTTCTAGATTTCCATCATATCATGTCCATATGTAAAATCTCAAGATTAGATCAAATATTACGATCAGATTCACATATATTATATTAGGGTTGTGCTACAAAAACTTATGCGAGTGGCTTATCAAACATATATCAAAACTTCATCTAGTCCAACTGAGGTTATCATGACCCATATCATGAGGGTAGTAACATGCTTAGTCTCTCTGAGCTAACTCAACTCTATGAGTATCTCATATGTACAAACTATATCTTCCCTCTCGGTCTAGGGTTCTCAGGTATACCTCATTGGCACTAGCTAAAGCCTTAAAAGATCTAGCCACATAATCACAAAACAAAACATGGTATGTCATACTCTTCATAGATCTATAACCATGAAACATTTTATCCAAAGCTCTCTTATATCCACCACTAGATTCCTATGTGGGAAACCACCAACCCGAGCATGAGGCTTCACAGAAACTAACATAGCTACCTCCTCCAGGGTCTTGGGCTCTCTCCCTCACCCAGATGGCAGGAACTCATATAGATGTTCACATATGCATATATATCCAGCCTCTCTCTGTCTCTAGGGTTTGGCCCTCCCAAGGACATCTAGGGTTCAAGATAACTATAGGAATCATACATAAAGCAACTCAACTCAGTCACTCAGTAGTCTAGTTTAGGACATATCATATCACATATTTCTCATATTTCTCATATCTTGGAGTTTAGGTTCTCTAACCTTCTCCCAATGGGTCTCACTCTTTCTATGGAGTTAACCCTAAAACTGGTCCCAACACTAGAGGTCCTCCTTTGTAAAAGAGTTTGAGGCTCATGCTGACTCACAACCTAGTCTTAACTTAGCTTATCTTATCTCATAAAAGCCTAGTTACTTGCATCATCAGAACTTATCTCAAATCCTCAAAACTGAACTTACATCCTCAAAGACAAACACAGATCATCACAACTATCTTATATCATCTATATATGACTTAGATCATATCATCAAACTTATTTTATCTATTCCATCTATCACATATACCAACAAGGCTCTAGACATCTAATCTAGAACTACACTCTCTTCTAGACTGATGTCATTCACTTTCACTTAGGTTGCATGACCACCTCCTACTCGTACATGTGTGGGGACACATTTTTATAATACATATACATATTAAAATATTATATAGTTTTTCTCCGATAAAACAAGCGTCAGAGAAAACTATCGAGGTTTGATTCCTTTGGAATCAAAAACCAAATCCAGAAACGAGTGTCCCACACATAGTAGAGAGTCCAGTGTCATGAAAACTAGTGAAAAGGGTGATAACATGGTGTAGACTAGTGTAGCTACTCTATACAACGTGCACAATATGTCTAGGGTTTCTCTCCCCTTGATGCACGCCATTTCCAAATAGTGCAACGTCCCATACCGCTGCACTACAAGGAAAGAACGACATCTAAGGACTTGCTACTCAACAAGCACCAGTCCAGACCTAGTTCTCAGACATCTAGGTGCTAACCTAGAGGCTAGGTCAGATCTAGTCTCTAAAAGATGACTAATCTAACCCTAAAGATTATTAAGTTCAAGGTTCTTTAGTTTTGAGTTGCATAATGAGCAAATGTCAGGCTTTGCTATTGTTCATGCTCTGATACCACCTGTGACGTCCCCATATTTTCTAAAACTTAATCCGATGTGTGATGTCCAAATTGAAACCCTCACTTCAGTGAGTATCCCAATTTAAACACCAAACACTAGGCTAAGAAGAAGAAAATCAGAGGAAGTCAGAAGGAAACAATCAGTAGCACATGCACATGAACAATAAACAAACCATACACACATGTTCACCATTCAACATATAATTACAATATGAATTGTTACAACATTTGATATTACTTATTGAACAGCAAACCTATACATATACATGTACTACCACTAAACTACAGGATCTTAAGACAACAGGTCCACATGTACATCAGCTCGCCATACAACTCTCACTATCCTGGATCTTCAAGAGCATAACCACAACCTAAACAAAAGATTACATGCGGTACACGTCAGCACAATATTTCATGAATATTGTACTGAGTACGCCTACGTGTCTTTTATATACCTCTCATCATATCTTGGCAATAAGATAAAACTAATATACTTAGCAGTAACAGAAGAATATAAGAAAGGCATATACTTGCACATGATATTCATTAACAAAAGAGAACACATATTTTAAGCACATTTCCATCATACATCTCGTGCGTCTGCCACCAAGTGGCTTTAACATCTTTAGGCCTTATGATCTACCACCAAGTGGCTTTAACATCTTTAGGCCTTATGATCTACCACCAAGTGGTTTGTGATCATTATACAAACATCATATGATCTACCACCAAGTGGTTTGTGATCATTATGCATGTGCTCTACCACCGAGTGGTTTATGAGCTATCTTATGATGGAACATTTATATTATGTTTGATGTGTTCATAGCAATAAGTATGGAGAATCATGCAACATATCATACAAGAACAATCATCTCATCCAATATCATATGCCAAGTATTTTACTACACATATAACACAAGCATATTGTATAATAAGCCAAGTAAGAGGAATAGCGTACCTTCCAAAGAGACATCCTAATCACATATATTCCTGATGTCAACTACATCCTTGGTCAACCCTGATTAAGACAAGATCATATATGATCATTGGGTTCTTATCATCTTGCATCTCGTCTTAACCCTAATCATGCTTATTAGGGTTTCTCTTAGTTCATTAGGATATTCTCATTGTTACTGGAATTATCTTCTTGGGATTATCTTACTGATGTCATATTCTATATTATGGTTCATTATCTGAACATTAGGTTCCAAATCCTTTTTATGCACATATTAACCTTAGTTTACATCATTAACCTAAATTAGGATTTTAAACCATGTATTAAAGGTCAACTTCATATAACATGAATTCTATGCATCTGACTGATATCCGAGTTACATATTAGCCTCACATTACTGATATGAAGGTATTCTGTAATTACCATGATTTATTGAGCATGCATGTATTTATTGCATTTCTTTTAGGGTTATTAGTCCTAATTAACCATATAAATCAAATTATATGATTTAGTACATCATCAAGACCATCCTTGACATCAGGTGCATTATAAACATTATTATGGAGTTATTGACATTTTTCCATAATTTTTATGTCATCATTTGCTATTTATTATCCACTAAACAAGCATTACACATCTTCCATGATATCACCGATATTAATACATCAAAAGCCATATATTATAGTTCCAGGTTGTTCTACACATTTTTCTGAGAATTTTGGTATATTATATGTATTTTTCTGATCAGAAGGCTATTTATTACGAAATATCTAAGAATTGGATATTTACTGATTGTTTACCTTTTTGGGCCAATAATATCTCGCCACGTGTCCACTTAGGCTTGCGCACATCCTTTTTCTTGTTGCGGCCGGTTCTTGGTTGGACCTGTCTGGTTCACCGGTTGGTCTAGCTGTTTTGCTGGTTCAGACCCGGTTCGCTTGCCCCGTCCCTCTCCTGGTCTCGCGATTGAGAGTCTACAGACTCTGCTTTACGGGACCGCCGCCGCAGCTAACTCTTCCGGCGAGCAACCAAAGACACCGATATGATCATCATTCGTCCATAAGACTGCCCTCAGCTTCGGAGGCTTAGCAAAGACCTCCGCGGCTAGTTTACTCTCCAACTTTTCCTTTGGAACTCCATGACCATGAGCTCACGGGTGACAATCGGCGTTGCAACGGTGGAAAGGGGGATTCTCTTCCCTTGGAGTCTATCTAGTAGGTGAAGCCTCCAACAGGTGTGTTGGGTCTTCCAAAACTTGACCACGCCTTCTATAAGGGATGAGAAGGCTCGAAGCTCCGCCCCAATGAGTCCGCCGGTGACAGGTGCTACTGCGGCAGTGGGAGGAGGGGGGAAACTTCTCCTCATGCTGTAATTGGAAGATGAGGCCTCCACGAGGTGCACTAGGGTCTCAGAGACTCGTCCCCACCCTCTATGCACGATGAGAGGCTCTGCGTACAAGCCCTCAAGCTCCACCATCTCTTAGGGTAAACTGGAGCTCGGTGGCCAGCAAAACCACCACAGATCAAGGAGAAAGAGCCTAGATTGGACTTGACTTGGCTCAAGCTTGGTTTTAGCCCCATTTTACTCCTTCACTTTGCCTTCTACCTTCGTTTTCTAGCTCCAGCATTCACCTACTCATCGTGATGGAGATCTTTGGGAAGCGAGGAGGTCGTTCCCACTCTACAGACTACCAGAGGCCCTCATCTTGGGTTCGAGGTGGATGTATGGAATGAGGCAGACACAACCGTCCCCTAGGTTTTGTTCCTTGGCCCACGATTTCAAAGTGGTGGCAACAAGGCTCACTGCTCATTCACCCACCCCCCACGATCTCCAGTCTGACCGGAGGTAGGGGATGAAGATCCATCCGTCCAAGGTACATCCAAAGGCCACAAGGAGCCCGCACAACACCTGATCTGTGGCTCATTTAAAGAAGCCCCCACTACCGCTAGATCGAAAATCTAGGGCTAGGATCTGACCACGCAGACTTAGCCCAACCGAGGGGTGCGTGACACTGATATAGATTAGCAACTTAGGTCCTCGAATTATCAATTATGCACATTATTTCCCAAATTTCAAACCTCCATAACTTCATCTAGGGACATCCGATTGCCACCAAATTTTAACCATAGCTCCCTTACCTCTCGAGCTATCTTCTATTCAAATTTGGTGACAAAACTCATCTATTTGACCATTCAAATAAATTCCTCAAAAAGGCATCAAGTTAAGGATGATATTAACATCAATCAACAAACTTATTTTGTCAAAATCTTGTAACTCTCAATCTAACTGAAACATATGCTTTCACTTAAGTCATTGGACATTTTAGGATTCCAAAAGTCCACTCCATCACATCCTACACACCTTAAAAGAAATTCCGTCCTCGGAATTAAAGCAAAAACCACTTTGTCACACATTATTTGATGAGAGTGAAGATCTTCCTTCTATCTCTAGAAAGCCGTTGAAAAGTTCCATTGAAGACCTCATGTACTTGAGCTAAAATATCTTCCTGAAGTCTTGAGGTATGCATTTCTTGATCAAAATGACACTGTTCCAGTGATCATTTCCTCCATTCTTTCTCATACCATGGAGATGCTCTCATTTCTTTTTTGAAGAAGAACATTCAGCCTATTGGGTGGTCTATTGCTTATTTGAGGAGTGTTGACCCCTCCATTTGTGGCATGGGGTCTATCTTTAAGATGATACAAGTCCAACCCAACAAATGTAAAGAAGATTGAAACCCATGTTAAAAGAGTATGTGACTCAAGAGGTCATAAAGCTACTTGATGATGGGATCATCTATCCCAAGCTATATCCAAGAAGGGTGGGATCATTGTTGCACCCAATGAGGAGGGTGAGATGATGACAATGGGAGAGAAATTCAAGTGGATAATGTGTGTAGATCAGAGAAATCTAAATGACAAGACAAATAAGAACCAGATTCCTCTACTGTTCATTGATCGGATTTTGGAGAAACTTACAAGACAAAGCTTCTACTGCTTTTGTGATGGCTGCTCAGGATATTTCCAAGTGTTAGTGCACCCTATAGATAAAAAACGACCACGCTCACATGTAAAAGTTGTACCTTTTCTCATAGAATAATTCCTTTTGGTATTTGCAATGCCCCCTCTACTTCACAAACATTTGTTACTTTCATCTTTTTCGACATGCTTGATTCTTCTCTTGGAGTCTTTATGGATGATTTTTTAGTGTTTGGAAAATATTTTGATGAATGTTTGTCCCCACTTGAAGTCTTTAAGTATGAATATTTAGTGTTTGGAAAATCTTTCCGACATGCTTGATCTAACTCTTTCCTCCTTCTTCCAAAGACATCCAATTTACTTTCTTCTTTTATGATGTCTAGCATTGTTTTCTACTACTTGTACCTACATTCTATACCCATATATAAGTAGATGTCATTTTCTTGGGTGTGGGGGAGTAACTCCCATGTCATGATTTGTATAAAATTGAATTTTCTTTCTTAATGATGGTTTAATCATTATTTTATGATACATCGGTGTTTACTTCACATAAATGCTTGACTATTCATATTGTATGTATTTCTTCTACTTCTTGTGCATATTGGGAAGGTGTACATTGAAATAAGGAGATGTTTTTTGTAGCTTTGTTTCCTTGACCATGTGAGTGTCTTGGAAATGAAGAGTATTCTGAGGTTTTTGGTGGTTCTATTCCAAATATATGCACGGTGGTGCTATACAAAGGTAGAATCATTCTATACTATCGAGAGGGGTGTAGAACTCAAACCTCCCATTGTGATTTTACTTCTTGTGAATTTGTTGTTGTTTCATGGAATGATATGATGTTAAACCCCGTCCTCAAGAATTCCTAATCCAATTTGATCTTTAATACATGGTGATTTCTATCTTAGTTTGTTTTCTTCTAAATTGCATAGTTATAGTACAAAACCTCTCTTATTTAAAAGATCTAGATTGTTTAAGTTCATCACTCTTGTGTTTAACAAATTTTTTCTCCTTAGACGATCTCGAGTATAATATAGGTACCCATATACTTGTGGGGTAGTGCTTGAGGTTATAAATTTAAAAGTTGTACACACAGCTAACCAGTTTTTGGCATTGTTTTCAGGGTGCATCGGTATTTTTGTTAGAGTGAGAAGTGTTGAATAGTAAGAGAGACTAGATCACACCACATCCATGAAATATCCACCATCATTTCTTTCATCATCATTATCATATTTTTGTATCTTGTATTTTCATTTTTGTACTTCACTCACCTTCTTTACTTGCAAGACTGTATGCGGCAATCCAAAAGGGGACTTGAACCTTCCACATTTTTAGACCCCAAAATTGAGCACATTATTAGTTGTCTTCAAAAAGCAAGAAGTAGTGAATCCCAATTAGATTTGGAGGAATCAAAACATTCATCATTTCATCACTACCGTCTTTGACCAAACTTCCATCTCAAAAAGATATACCAATAATGGAAGATGATCACCCCCTTTATACTTTGTTGTTCCAACTACTATAAACATCAATGGAGCTATTAATCTCCCTTAAATCAAGGCAAATTAATTTTCCATTAGCCCCACCATTATACAGATGATACAGAAAAATCGGTTTGGAGGGGCACCCATGAAGGATCCCAATCTCCACATTGTTGATTTTTTGCATTATCATGGCACTTCTAAGATAATTGGTGTTCCTAATGATGGGATCTGCCTTCTTCTTTTTTCCTTCTCTTTGAAAGATAAGACAAGGTGTGTCTCTATTATTTGCCAAGAATCAATCAACAACAAGTAGGAAATCCTCAAGGTTTTCTTAGCCAAATATTTTCTACCAAGCAAGACTGCACAATTGCGGAGACAACTCACCATTTTTTCTCAAAGAGATGGAGAGACCTTATATGACACATGGTAAAGGTTCAAATACCTTCAATGTGTCTGTATAGTATAAGAAATTTGTTTCTATTACAAACTTTCTATAATGGCCTATTCTACAATAAAGAATGTATACTAATGTTGCTGCAAATGGTACTTTAATGAACAAATCATACAGGGAGGCTCATGCATTATTAAAGACATGACAATGAATCATTGCTAATGGAGTTCTGATAGGAGAGGCCATCCTTCTTCCTCAACCTCTCATTCTGGAAAGCTATCTAAGAAACGCATGTTGGTATTGTGGACTTGATTGCAGCAAAGTTGCATGCTTTATCTCAAAAGTTTGAGAAAGTAAGCACTCAATCTATCCAAGTTAGTGTAGTAATTTGTGATGCATGTGGAGCAGCAAGACACACTCCTTCTTCATGTTTTTCTCCACCATTGTAACTTGAAGTGACACTGGAGCAATGCAATGTTACCTACAATCTGGTTTGGAGAGACCATCCGAATTTCTCTTTTCACAACAATGGTAATGCTCAAAACCTGCATTATCATCCAAGTCAACAACAATGACAATACTGCCCAAGACAAGTTTGTGTCCATGCTTGAGACCTTTGTCTCAAATCAAATTCAAAAAATGATAAGCTTCTTCACTGAAGGGATTTGCTAAAGGGTGATATTTGTCAACTTTCTTCCAATGTGGATGGAATTACTACTCACACTAGGATGTTGGAGAATCAAATTGCTCAACAAGCTCTCAATAATCAAAAGGCTCCTTGTAGTTCATTGTCAAGTCAATTGGAGATGAAACTTGGAAAAACATATAAGTTGATGACTTTAAGGAGTGGAGTTGTTATAGGAGAATCTTCTTCACCATCAAAGAGAATATCATATGAAGTTGTTGACACCAATGAAGATAATGAAACTGAAGCTCAAAGGAAGAAATATGCACATTCTCCAAAGGATGATTGCTCAAATAAGCCAAATGCCCCCTTGCAACATATATTTGACACAATGCTTGGTGATGAGAAAATTCTTTCTGAACCCAATTTTGGTTATTTGGAAGTAGAGAATGAAGGGAAAAACAACATTGTTGTGCAATAGACTATTCCTATTGTAAATCATAAGTGTACATCTTTGGCCATGATCAAAGTTATATTGACAAAGCGGGGGTATATCCTTAGCAAAACAATTCCCGCCCTCAAATAAGAGAACATGCCCTCCACCTTGACAACTCTACAATGATGAGTTACCCGGTTTCCATTCTCTTTATTTGATTTCTATAGTGAGGACATTGTATATTTCAAACTTAGAGGGTAGCAACCAGAAGGTAGTTGTAGTTTTATGTTGGTTTTCTTTTCCAATTCTATTTTTCTTTCCTAATTAAGGATAGTCTAAGCATGACTCTAAAGACTTTCTTTTGTTTGATTAAAAATTGACTCCCTTTTAGATAAAATATTGTACTCATTAATATAATAGTTGAAGAACCCTAGCATGCACATCCAACAACTTAATGAAAATAGTTGTCCAATCACTAATTTTACCATGATATTTTTTATCTAGCATGTTTTCATTTTGCTCACTCCCATCTCAGTGCATTTAATGGTTCAAATGATATGGATTAATCAACTTTATAACCTTTTGTAGCATTTTTGGTGATTTTGCCAAATCTTTAGCATGTTTTCTACCACCCCTATGATGAATTTTTTTACAAATAAAATAATTCCAACATTTGAATCACCTATATGCATGACTTTTCTACTTTTTGATATTTTGACTAGCCTAAGATTGCAAGGTTCCAAAGTGGGATCTGAATCATGTTTGATATGGGTATTTGTTTGCTCAAAATAAAAATATATATAAAGATGTCCAAGTCATCCATGTAGTCTACCAACCAATGAAGGTTGGGAATTACGTCAACAAGAGGGTAAATAAACCCCAAATGGCATTCCATGTGCATGTAAGCCTACATTAGCATCTGAGTGTCATACACAAAGCTCTTAATTTTAAAATATTAATGCTTATGAAGGAGTCAGAAACAAGGTCTCAAAAAGATGAGTGTGGCTGAAATGAGTATGTTGAGATGGATGTGTGGGAAGACAATAAATGATCGATTGAGAAATGACTATATCAGGAATAAAGTGGGGGTAGCGAGCATTAAGGACAAGTTGCATGAGGGACGACTCAAATGGTACAGACATGTGCAATGCAGACTGACTAATGTGCCTATACGAAGCAATGCTATACAGTCAAGATCAATAAATAGAAGAAGAGGAAGGCCTAAATTAACATGTGATGAGCTTATAAAAAGAGAGATTTTGAATCTCTACATCTCAACTAGAATATGGCCCATGATAAAGTTGAATGGAAAAAAAGATCCATGTAGCCAACCCCAACACAATTGGGACTGAGACTTAGATGATGATGATGATGATGATGATGATGAATGCTTATGATGGAGTCGTTGCGTATTTGTTGATGTCAAGCTAGAATTTTATTTTATTCATCCTTATAATCATAAGGGTTTGGTTGAATATTCACTATATTATTGTCTTGTAATCATAACTCTACTCATTGATATCTTCTTTATTTTCCAAAGTAAATTGACCACCATTTTGAACATAACTCTCATTTTTGAGTGATTGAAATGCATTCATGTCCAGCTGCAATATCTTGACTATGATTGGCATTCTATGATAAAATTATTCCATCTCATTAAGAGGATGTATGTTCCATGTTATTTTCTCAGCTAAGTAACTATCTTTATATTTAATTTATGACAAGTAATGGTTTAATCTTTGGAGGGTTTGATGTTCATATTTTATATCATATTTTGGACCACTTTGGTTGCATTTCCAAATCAATTTTACCCAACAATCACTTTTAATCTTGCTAGAATTTCCACTTTATTGTTATATTTACTTGATATAGGGTTTTGATTGTAGGTACAATATCTTGGCATCAAAATGGGAGAGAAACACCATCATACATTCCCCAATCATCTAAACATTCAAAAAAAACAATGTTGTTGAAACTGTTAGTGACACACCATTCTAGATATCAACATGTTGTGTCCAGATTAACTACATGTCATGTCCAGATATCAACATGTCGTGTCATAGTGCAAAACTTTAATCCAAAACTCCCTAACTTTCAGCAACACATCGTGTTGGCCAACCAACACATTATGTTGTCATAGATCAAGGTAGTTTGACATCAGTTGTCGCAACTAACACGTTGTATTAGCCATCCAACATGTTGTGTCACCTACAAAATTCACCCAAACGTGAATATAACAACCCCATGCTTATATATACAACCCCAAGTCATCTTGGGATAGGTATCACAAAATATTTCAAACCACTTAAATAGGGACTCAAGCAAGGGAAATCTAGGACTTGGAGGTGTTCCAAGGGAGAAAAGGTGTTTCACAGGAGGGAAACTTCTTCCTCTTCCTTCTTATCCAAAAATTATTGTAGGGTTCTCCATTGTTCTCTTCTCTCCACTCTGCAGTGAAGCTTTCTGGACAGCTTCCAACATCAAGGATGAATTTTGACTCCTTGATTGAAGTTTCAATTCTTTCCTACTTCTTCCATAGACATCCACTTTACTTTCTTCTTTTATGATGTCTAGCATTGTTTTCTACTGCTTGTATTTACTTTCTACATATATGGTTGAGTAGATCTCCTTTTCTTGGTCATGGGAGAATAAATCCCATACCATGCTTTGTAGAACAACAAATTTTCTTGCTTAATATCAGTTTAATCATTGTTCTATGGATACATCATTGTTTATTTCACACATATGCCCAACTGGACATCTTGTATGTATGTCTTATGCTTCTTGTGCATACTGGGAAGGTGTACGTTGAATTAAGGAGATGTGTTTTGTAGATTTTTATCCTTGACCATGGAAGTGGCTTGGAAGTGAAGGGGATTCTGAGGTTTTTGGTGATTCTATTTCGAGTATATGCATGGTGGTGATATATAAATGTATAATCATTCTATACTATTGGGAGGGTGTAGTGTCGGGAAATCAGGGTGGTGGATAAGGTAGTAGAAAACATTTGCTACCTGATACCCAAACCAGGTGATCGCATCAACAAAAATGTATCTAGGAAAGAGGGTAGCAAGAGATATACTTGGTCCTAGAATAAGACCAGTGGCTCAACCTTGTAGAAACATGCTTCTAATGCAAGTAGCACTCGAGTAGTCGTCAACAACGGCCTCCTGGTGACCACAGACAACAGTTGATGGAGTCCTCCTAGAATATGGAAAAGGCCTTCTTGCCTCTATGTAGTCCATGCAGACCAGCAGGAACTCCACATTGCGCTACCTGAGCCAAGGGGAAGGAGTTGTCCCTTCAAACGTTGACCTACTAGGGTTGATTCACTCTCCCGTGTTGTATCTCCCTTGTTGTCCCTCCATTTTATAGGTAGAACTTACTCGAGCTCTATGGTTACAAAAACCATAGAGGACAACATTTAGGATGATCTTTAAAAGACTTGACTACCCCTCTATTTCTAGGAGGGCCAGAATCAGGGTTTCTTGATCAATTGGGAGTCGAAGAGATGAAATTTTATGAATTTTGTGGAAGCTACAAACCACAAATTTGTTGGTTTACTATTGAACCAGTATGTTCATAGATGAATCGATTGGTTCAAACATTGAACCGGTCAGTTCACTAGCTAACCTATTTTTAATCGCATTGGCATTCATTATTCAATGAATGCATAACATGATGTCAGCATCAATCCTTCCAATCATATTGATCATTGAACGGGGCGACCGAGATAATGAATGGATCATTTCACTTTTGAAATGTTCATTTCATTTCATGAAAAGTTCATTTCACATGTGCAATGATCAATTCATTTGTGAAATGGTCATTTCATTTGTGTAACGGTCGTTTCATTTTCCTACTCAACCAATATACAACTAATGTTGTTTAAATTGAATACCTAAACAATTTAGTAATCAAGTTAAACCTTATTCATGAGTAAACTCCTATTCTGTGTGCATCCTACGTGTGTGACCCTATAGGTTCCAAATTATGTTGCCAGTGAATGTCCATAACCAAATTATGACATCACAAGCAATGAGCGATGTCTAGCAACATATCATTGCTATCCAAGTAATTGGAAAGTTGGAGAACAACTTCAGCCTACAATTCGTGATTAGTGTTATAGTGATTTTATAGTTCCTTTGTCTCTGATATCCGGATTAAACTTGAGGCATGGAATCATTATCCTCTTGTAACATACCAAAAATTGGGTACCAAATCTATTTTGAGCTATAATTCCTGATTTTTCCTAACTCGATCTCAATCAAAAACATGTCATTAAACTAAAGTCTCTATTAGTTATTTTGACTCAACATCATATCCTTTGATATAATTAGACTTCGATTGTGTTTCTTTGGTCTAAATAAGTTGATTTCCCTCTCTAAAGAAATATCTACATACAAGTTTTTCAATTTCAAACTATTATAGTACCAATCAATACAATTCAATACTTGTGGGCTTACACATTTTGAGCTAACCTTACATGAATCATATTCTCTTGATTTAGTTAAATGGCTTTGGAATAAGTGAAAAATACAAACACATTATAAATATGTATATTTGAATCATTTACGAAATTAATTAAGCCATCTTAGGACCATAATTGAGGAGTTGGTATCTTTATAAATTACTTTATTAGAAAGTAAACATTTGGAACAAAATATAATAAAAAGAGACCATCTATTGAAATCTTAGAATGATTGGTTTCTCCTTTAGGAGTTACAAAGTAATTAGGAAAAAGGGATTTATGACCACTTTAATAAGCATAAAACCCATGGTTAAGATCTTAAATCTTTTGGAGTTTTTGTTTGGAGATTATTAAATTATGGAGTAACTAGCATTTTAATAGGATAAGAACATGCATCTCCTTTGTGTAATACACTACTACAAAACTGCCATTTTGTTTTGGTTATAACCCTTAAAAGTATCACCATGTGTAAGAGTGAGAACCCTTACAGATTGGGGAAGCCTTACACAAACAGTCTTATCTAAAAGGGGGTCGCCCAAACCATTGTGCTATGGTGATAACCCTTGCACAAAATGGATAAATAAAATATTATATCAACCATGACTTTGAACCTAAACCATTATTCTATGGTGATGACCCTTGCACAAAAGAAATGGATAAATAAAATATTATATCAACCACGACTATGTACCTGAACATGTTGTTATGATCATCGTCGCCAACACACAATGTAACCCATCTGATCAACAATATTAAATCTCATAAATATATTTTGTATATGCACAAACTTTGTATTCATTGATAATCCAATTTTAATCTTTATTCATATGAAAACCTTACTTACAAAGAGGGCATATCCCTTGCCCCTTGAAGATTTACAAATAGAAACTTTCTACAAGCAAAAGCTAACCAAAACTGTACATTGTTTTGTTTATATCATTTTCCATGAAAACAAGCTTGTTGCAACAGTGAGTGGAGCTCCTCCTTGACCAACAAGGACAACTAATGCATATAGAAAACCCTACTGGGTGGTTCTCTTTTTGTGAGAATCAATTTATTTGTCTATCCTTTGCTTTATCCCCCTGTATAGATGATCAACCGTGATTAATACAAAATGTAAACTCATTGAAAGATGTCCAGGTTTGTCAAATGATGGTCAAGTTCACAGTAATATATATCATTCATCAACTTCCCTAGCAGAAACAAAGTAAACAATTAGTAGCTGAAAAAAATTGAGCTTAATGGGAAAAAATACTACTAAGTAGCTGAAGCAATAGCTGCTAAATTATGAAAGTAGGCATCATTAACCAGAACACACCAAAAAATATACTTTAAAAGAACCAAATGTCTATCTATATCCTATTTTTCATAAATTTTACTTACATGCTTAGTCTACTCCAAATATAGGAAACTCATCATATGGTGCATGATGATGATTCTAACAATCAATCTCAATTATCTTATGATGTCTAATGCTACAAATGTAATGGAGGAATTCATGCAATTTAACATTGAGCCATTCTTTGTAGCTCAGTATGAACCATGTGGCCATGATCAACACCGTGGCATCTACCACAAGGGAGTGTGCAAGAAATAGAGTAGCTCAATAGTGTGTCTTCAGTATTATAGTGGAGGTCAAGAGGAAGGACCTAAATGTGTGAACCACTTTGATGCAGGTGGCCTTCAATGCATGAACAATCAATCCATCATGGGCACCAACGTACATGTTATAGATGCTAATAGGAACATGATAGGACTGTATGATAGTGCCAAAATAGGACAACAAAAGGTGTTTTCATTTTAAATATTTGAAACAAGGGGCATGCCTTTAAATCTCCCTAGATAACATCTATATAGTTTAGTTAGACAAATGAGAAAAAAAAGAGTTGAATCACATGCATGGATAAGAAATAACAATCAGTTAACCATTATGTTTTTCTTATACAATAAAGAGGATAGACTTTTTGAACTCCAACATATTCAAGTCACTCCACTAGAGGTTGACATTGGAAAAGAAAAAACAAAAAGGTTATTGTAATTGATGCATCTTGTGCATTTGTTTCTACACTAAAATAGAGATCACAGAACAATTGTTGTTGACGACATATAGTTAGAGTGAAAAAGGATATGATGTAGAGAAAAGAGGCATGAAATAAGCATAGTGTGTGAAGATACCAAGGGTAAATGCAAGGTATTCTGATCCAACCCGGAGGTCAACCTAACAAAGCTCATGAGTCATGGGTCTCTAGTTCAACTGCAGGGTCGACCCGGTTGACCCAGAGACGTCATCGTGACACCATATACATAATATAATTATGTATATGTGGTATGCATGTATGGTACAATAATATGTATGTCCCTTTTTGGTTGGCCACCTGCGAGGCTTCATCTTAGCCTCCATAGTCATCTCCTCTCTTTTTCTTTTATAAAAATCCAATCTTTTTTGAACATATAGTTCGTGTGTGTCTTCCAAGTTGTCACCAACTTAATATGCCTTCCTCAAATCATGTATCCTCCTCAACTATACTTGATCAGTCTCCAAATCATTCCTCCATGTCCCATCATGATTTTCCATCCTCGAACTAGATGTTCAAGTTTTGTTGTAGTGATTTGAGATTTTGTAAATGCAGTCTCTTTCTGCAATTAGTGCTTGGAAAAATAGCAATTCCCACTGGGCGTTCAATGTCAATCCTTGGACCACATTTTGTCGACCACTCCACTCTCCTCCTGGTGACTTTTACTACAGTATAGTAGGGTCTAACAAGACATGAGTAGAGTTTTTTCCCCTATTGTCATCGTCCAGTATGACTACGCCAATGGCCATGCGGACCCTTCATTCCCACTAAAAACACTAATTGATCCTCCTTGACATCCATCAAGCTCATGTCCTCTCATGTCTGCCAATGATATCGTAGAGAATGACATGTGGAGCCAAGCCCTAATTGACATCTCAAAAGGGGGTGGCCCCGTGTTTGGCTAGCTATTGTTGTGGCCTACTGCAAGATATTTATTTTGAACCTACTCAAGATGTTCACAATTGTGGATCATCTAATTCAACTGTCTATGTTATGGCATTCAAATTTCAGATGCATGCTGCCTTTGAGTTCAAATTCAACCTCCCTCTACATGTTGCATATGCTAGTCGCATTCTATATAATCAATCTTATTTATGACCTAATCCAGAATGCAGGGGCTCTGCCCCGCACTCCTTTTCGGATCACACAGAGATCCATTTATTATTCTATTTGAATCTATGTAATCAGATCATGTAGCACATTGACTCGTGTTATCGGTTATATCTATGGAATATTGGCAAATAAAAGACCTAATTCCAGTTTATAAATCACCAAAAAGAGGGGGAGTTGTGCTAACTATTTCTCTTTCCTTTGAACATTTATCCCCCTGCCACCCCTCATGTGTGCATCCCTTTCCACATGTAGGGGCAAGGGGGTACTTCCTCTTTTCTATACTAACTACTCATTCACTTTGTAATTGGTGTGCTGAGGAGATATAAAGGACAGAGAATGTATGAAGAGGGAGTATGATTAGAAAGAGTATTAAAGAGATAATATGTATCATTTCAAGATATTCTCACACACATCCATACTCCAATGTCTTTATGGTGTTTCAGTCCCACTATGTATAATGCTTCTAGTGCATCATTAGTGTATCTCTTTCCTAATACCACTATGATTCTTCTTGCTTTGAGTGCATCATTGGTATATCTATTTTTCAATCATAATGTGCTTCTTCATGTTAGTGCAACAATATTCACATAGGTTGGATATCCACATTTTTCTTATTTTAGTTATTTACCATTTTCAACAAGTTGAAGGATCTTAATTTTATCATTAATATATGTTGGGATAGAGCTTGTTGCACTATTCCAGCCTATTGTTCCCTCTAGTACTAGTATGTGATGATCCTACTACATCTCATAAGATGGATGGTTAGTTTTCAAAAGCTCATCAATATCAAGCCTACAAATACTAAACTGATTCAGCCCTATTTAGGGCTTTATCTTGTGTCATTTTGTATTTCAGCCACATCTATACTTGTTAGATTACATGTTATTTCCCCCAATATGCTTATTTATATCAAATGCACTTATGGAGGCTTTTTGCATGTTTTATAGGTACTTTGTCCACTACTTGATGGCATGGAAAGAGGATGGTCCAGTCTAGGGTTTCCTCAGGCTTGGAGGAGCTCAAAATGAGGCCAAAACCACTTCCAACCTACCCCAAGTGGTCAAAGAAAGTTTTGAAGAAATACCCTCCATGGATGATCAAGTTCAAGGCTTAAATGCATGGGAGAGACACCACCACGACCGTGGTGAGTCCCCATGGTCGTGTTGGACATGCCCCAAGTACAAAAAATCAGTAAAACTCCCAGAAATTGATGAAAATGGCCAAAACAACCGTGGTGATCAACACAACCGTGGCCATAGGTCCCTACCACGACCGTGGTGACCCCCACGGTCGTGGCCATCCATGCACACCTCCCTGTGATCTCCACATTCTAATAAACCCACGACCATGCCCATCCACCACGGTCATGGTCTACCCTACCCACCACGACCGTGGTCACCTACCACAGTGTGCTACTCACAAAATCCACCTAGTTTTCACTACTTTCCCCATTTTGCCCCTAACTTAACCCTAGACCCCCTAGATCCCTATATAAGCCCTAGTGGTGGCTGAGGGTCGGGGGTTGGCTACCTTCTACTCCCATTTTCGCTCCCTTGTCACCTCCACTCCATTCCACTTCACCTCCACCTCAAATCCACTCCATTTCACCATTTCCACCACATAACCCCCCATATTTAAACCTTCCATCCACATCCCACCACCATTCTACACCTTGCCATCCAAGAAGAAGGAGGAGGACGCCTGTAGCTACTAGAGAGAAGGATTTCAGCCACTACTCTAAGCTCCATGGCTTATTCTACCTCTTTCTCCTTTCTTTTTGTATTTTCCATGTCTATGAGTAGCTAGGCCCCTTGGGTGGGCTATTTGGGGGAAAATATGTTACTTTGATACCATGTTGGGGGCAAAATGACATGTAAACTTTGTAATTTCATTTGTTAATGATTATATTCTATTTCTATCTCATTCTCCATGGATTGCTTGTTGGTTTGTGTGTGAAATCACTTAGGAATTTAGGAAAATTGCTTACATGTGTGAATTTTGGGATTTGCCCCTAGGTCCAATTATTGGATCCCTAGGTTGCCTCCCATCTTCCTACATCCTAATCAATCTCCCTAAACTTAAGTGATAGATCTAAGTAGATGGATTAGGTAATTCTATTGCAATTAGCATGGAGCCTTCTCAAGGCTAGAATGTGGGGGAATTGGGGTCCAAAACCCTAATCTCACCTCCCCATTACTACCCTCAGCCCCTAATTGCCCTAGGAATGCCTAATCTAGAAACCTAGACTTGATTAGAATCTAATTGAATTGAACCTAATCCCTAAACCAATTGAGCCTCGTAAGGGTAGTAGGGGGTGTTAGGGACTAGTTCCCCTATGGACAACCTAGCATATCCATGGCCAGTTAGTAGCTTAGGTTAATTCATTAGACTCTAACTTGTTATTTGGTTTGGATAATCTAAATGGAATCATAATGTTCATATGTCACCCCCAACTTAAGTGATAAGTTCATACCCCTAAACAGCCCACATATTCCTTTATTGCTTAAAACCACAGTTTTGTGCTTGCTTAGCTTGATTAGTTCTTTTCTTTCTTAGTTAGCTTCTTTACTTGCTCTTGACTTGTTCATGCTAGCTTAGTTCTTTA
The DNA here is from genome assembly GCA_963693085.1 of Alisma plantago-aquatica. Classification (NCBI taxonomy): domain Eukaryota; kingdom Viridiplantae; phylum Streptophyta; class Magnoliopsida; order Alismatales; family Alismataceae; genus Alisma; species Alisma plantago-aquatica. The sequence goes on along the minus strand of OY856412.1, from coordinate 924,152,526 downwards.
TTTTCTCTTTTGCTTTTCTTTCTTGCTTTAGTGTAATCTGGCTTTTCATACCTAGCTTAATCCTTTCTTGCTTGCTTAGTCTTAATCTAGTCTAGGGCTAACGTAGATTTCATTCCTGCCTTTAACTGCTTTCTTGTTCATCCTTAGTTAACAATCAAAATCACCTTTAAACCCTTAACCCTAGTCTCCGCAGTAGGAACCTAGCTAAACTAACCTAGCTCTAGTGCCCCCTCTTTTCCCTGTGGATCGACCCTTTACTTGCCACCTTCCTATACTATGACACGACCCCGTGTGCTTGCGGTTGTAGTGTTTTAGTATACGTAGGTAGCTAGTTTAGGTTTATAAATTTCGAAAGCAAATTCCTATCACATGTGTTCTGACCTCGTGGGATGCATCTAGTAGGGTCAAATCCGCTAGTGTGTGCACCTCTAGCGGAATCACACCAAGCTTTCTGGCGTCGTTGCCGGGGATTAGAGGTGCTCGGCCTAGCTAGTTAGTTTTGCTTTGACTTTTTCTAGTGCCCTCATCATTGCTATTTTTTATTCATCATTCTTTGCATTCTTTATGTATATTGGTTTACTAACTTGTTCTCTTTTGTTTGGTTGTGCTTTGTGCATGTAACAAGCCATTCGAGGAAGACAAGATGGAAGGCCAAGATGCACTAACCCATCCATTTTCTCCACCGCCCTACCTCCAAGGCTATCCTAAGCCTTACACACCCCCACCACCTCCATCGCCACAACCCTCCCACCAATTCACCTTCCAACCTCAATTCATTCTACCACCTCCATCGCCACAACCCTCCCACCAATTCACCTTCCAACCTCAATTCCATCCTCCACCTAAAGTCCAAGGGCCATCAACACTGATGCCACCACCACAACTATCACATGCTCCCCTACTTCCCATGAGAAAATGGATATGATTGAGACCCCTTCCTTTGGTGACTATGAGGACTCATTCCTCAAAAGAGAGAAAACCTATGGCATGAGATTTCTAAGGGTCTTAAGGCTTATTAAGATCTTTGATGATGATCCCCAAGGAGAGAGAATTGTTAAAAAAGACTTACGAAGCTCGCATGACCCTTGGGAGGAAGATCAATCAAGGAAAGCATTTGAGAGGATTGCTTATGATGGGGGTGTAAACATTTTTTGGACCATGGTTGATGGTGAAATAACAACAAGCCTAGCTGAAGGCATGAAACTTAGCTCTTGTGGGAGGCAACCCACATAGGTTTGGGAAATTTTGACCCAACCTTCACTTTTTGATACAATTTCTTTGTTTTTACATTTTCCAAGAAAACACACACTTGTGTTTAATAGTTTTTGTCTAGTTTTAAGATGTGCAGGTGATAACAGGGTGAAATGAAGGGAATTTGAGTACAATTGAGAGAAGGATTCCAAGAAAAATCACTTTGAGTCAAGTTTTTGAGTGTTTGATGTTCCTCATTTTGAGAGTAGTAGCTACAGGGACCACCACGGCCATGGCACATCAATACGACAGTGGACATTTGCATGAAAAACACACCAAGTCCCTGGATTTAGAAGAAAAATTGAGAAAAGCTTCCAAAGGACTGCACCACGGCCGTGCCAGGCAGCACAGTCGTGCAACCTGAAGCCACCACGGCCGTGCTACACAACATGGTCGTGCAACAGACCAATTTCAGCCACTCAAGGAAGATTAGTGGGGCAGCTACAATGCATATCCTCCACCACAGGTAGGAACACCGCCAGAGCCTTGAGAGAGCCATGATCGTCTGCCCTATCATCCTAAACTCTAGGATAATGCTGAGGACAACATGATTCAAAAGTTTGGGGTGGTAGGGCAGGTATGCCCTAGTTTCACTTTGCATTTCACCTACCACATCCACTTTTTTTTCTTGCTTTTTCTATCTACCTTAGTCATCTTTACTGCTTTGCATACCTGCATGCCTTGTCGTTTACTTTCTTGTCATTTTTGCGTAATTTAAAAAAAAAATCTCTTTTTTCCATGCATTGCATATCATGTAGATTTTTGGTAATTCTTGCATGTTATAGCTAGTATTTGCTTGTTTACTGCTTTAAGTTCAATAATATAGAGTTTAGATGTGATTGAAGACAACTTGGCACTATTTTGGCCAATTTTACCCAAATTTGGAATTTCTTGTCTAAAAATTGTGTTTTGACCCAATCTCTACTATTTTGAATTAAAATGTTGACCTTTGACAAATGCAAGTGAATCGCCATTATTTGTTGCTAAGTGGCATTAATGTCTGACTTTTTACCTGTGCATCACCTCTCTTGTGATTGTGATTGATTTGGCTGAATTGTGAACGTGAGAAAGCTTTGAACGCTTAGTGTTTGTAGAATCACTTGTTTGATATATCAATTTCATCTGGTTCAGTCATGTGGTGTGATATCTAGGATGAAGTATTAGATTAATTTTCATGCATGATGTCTTATGTGGAGAATCATACATATGACCCCTCTTTGACCCGACTTTTCACTCACCATCTTCTTACCCCTCCGCCTCATGAAAGGATGCCAAAGTGCACATATCAGTCGTGGCCACCTCTAAAAGTTTGGGGTGGCCACATCTCCATCTCTCCACATCACTCTATCTGCCACATCACTAGAGGTGCAACACACTAGCCGATTTGACTCGACTAGATGCGCCCCACGAGGTCGGAACGCATGGGATGGGATTGTGCTTTCGAAATTTATAAACCTAAACTAGCTACCTACGTCTACTAAAACACTACACCCGCAAATGCACGGGGTCGTGTCGTAGTATAGGAAGGTGGCAAGTAAAGGGTCGATCCACAGGGAAAAGAGGGGGCGCTAGAGCTAGGTTAGTTTAGCTAGGTTCCTACTGTGGAGACTAGGGTTAAGGGTTTAAAGGTTGATTTGATTGTTAACTAAGGATGAACAAGAAAGCAGTTAAAGGCAGGAATGAAATCTACGTTAACCCTAGACTAGATTAAGACTAAGCAGGAAAGAAAGGACTAAGCTAGGTATGAAAAGACAAATTATGCTAAGGTAAGCAAGAGAAAATCAAAAGAACAATTAAAGAACTAAACTAGCATAAATAAGGCAAGAGTAAGGCAAGAAGCTAACTAAGCAAAAAAGAACTAACTAAGCTAAGCAAGCACATAACTAGGGTTTTAAGCAGTGTAGAGATGTGTGGGCTATTTAGGGGTATGAACTTATCACTTAAGTTGGGGGGTGACATGTGAACATTATGATTCCATTTAGATTATCCAAACCAAACAACAAGTTAGAGTCTAATGGATTAACCTAAGCTACTAACTGGCCATGGATATGCTAGGTTGTGTATAGGGGAACTAGTCCCTAACACCCCCTACTACCCTTACGAGGCTCAATTGGGTTAGGGGTTAGGTTCAATCCAATTAGAGTCTAATCAAGTCTAGGTTTCTATATTAGACATTCCTAGGGAAATTAGGGGCCGAGGGTAGTAATGGGGAGGTGAAATTAGGGTTTTGGACCCCAATTCCCCCACATTCTAGCCTTGAGAAGGCTCCATGCTAATTGCACTAGAATTATCTAATCTAGCTACTTAGATCTCTCACCTAGGTTTAGGGGTATTGATTAGGATGTAGGAATATGGGAGGCAACCTAGGGATCTAAGAATTGGACCTAGGGGCAAATCCCAAAATTCACACATATAAGCAATTTGCCTAAATTCCTAGGTGATTTCACACACAAACCAACAACCAATCCATGGAGAATGAGATAGAAATAGAATATAATTATTAACAAATAGAATTACAATGTTTACATGTCATTTTCCCCCAACATGGTATCAAAGTAACCTATTTTCCCCCAAACAGCCCACCCAAGGGCCTAGCTACTCATAGACATGGAAAATACAAAAAGAAAGGAGAAAGAGGTAGAATAAGCCATGGAGCTCGGAGTAGTGGCTGAAATCCTTCTCTCCAGTAGCTGCAGGGTCGTCCTCCTCCTTCTTCTTGGATGGCAAGGTGTAGAATGGTGGTGGGATGTGGATGGAAGGCTTAAATATGGGGGGTTATGTGGTGGAAATGGTGAAATGGAGTGGATTTGAGGTGGAGGTGAAGTGGAATGGAGTGTAGGTGACAAGGGAGTGAAAATGGGAGTAGAAGGTAGCCAACCCCCGACCCTCAGCTGCCAATAGGGCTTATATAGGGATCTAGGGGGTCTAGGGTTAAGTTAGGGGCAAAATGGGGAAAGTAGTGAAAACTAGGTGGATTTTGTGAGTAGCACGACTGTGGTAGGTCACCACGGTCGTGGTGGGTAGGGTAGACCACAGCCGTGGTGGATGGGCACGGTCATGGGTTTATTAGAATGTGGAGATCACATGGAGGTGTGCATGGATGGCCACGGCCGTGGGGGGTCACCACGGTCGTGGTAGGGACCTATGGACACGGTCGTGTTGATCACCACGGTCGTTTTGGCCATTTTCATCAATTTCTGGGAGTTTTACTGATTTTTTGTACTTGGGTCATGTCCAACACGACCGTGGGGACTCACCACGGTCGTGGTGGTGTCCCTCCCATGCATTTAAGCCTTGAACTTGATCATCCATGGAGGGTATTGCTTCAAAACTTTCTTTGACCACTTGGGGTAGGTTGGAAGTGGTTTTGGCCTCATTTTGAGCTCCTCCTAGCCTGAGGAAACCCTAGAATGGACCATCCTCTTTCCATGCCATCAAGTAGTGGAAACAGTACCTATAAAACATGCAAAAAGCCTCCATAAGTGCATTTGATATAAATAAGCATATTGGGGGAAATAACATGTAATCTAACAAGTATAGATGTGGCTGAAATACAAAATGACACAAGATAAAGCCCTAAAATAGGGCTGAATCATAAACCTACAAATTTGATGATACGTCTAAATTTCATCTTCATCGAGCTATTTTATCAAGTCTTCTTAAAGTTGATTTTTTTATTTCTAACAAGATGGTCTTTCTAGTTATCTACTTGGGCTTCCTTGATGGTGTCTTTCATTCCCTCATGCCCCTAAGAGTCACACTCTATATGGATCTAGTAATGTGGTCATTATCACTTGATCATATATGTATTTGAAGATAACTCTACTCTTCACTATTGGATGTGTTGATTGTACTTATTCCAATCACACATTCCTTTCCAAAGAAGATGGTGTAGTCATGGTGCTTTGATCACCTTCTCCAAATTGATGGTTATGTTCTTCATTCCATATGCACTTCAAAAGATCTTCTCCAAAGTTCAAGTGTTTCCAGCCTGCAAAACAAAACTTCAAAGGAGTTGTCATCAAAACTTTTATTTGTTGGAGAGTCATGTTAAAGGGAATTAAAAAACTTGAATGAGGAGTACATTTTTTTTATCTATCTTATAATATAATTGATTCTTATAAGTCTAAGTTGGATATATGTTTCACCCATACTCCACCTAGAGAGGAGTATTAAAGTTATTGTTGTTTAGTTTATTATATTCTATAGGACTAATTGTCTTAGGGTTAAGTTTTTCTTCTTTTTACTTGTCTCATTTCCTATATAGGAGAGGAATGTTTCGTCTATCAAGAAGAAAATATCACATTAGCCTTCTATCATATTTTCCTTGATTTCAAATAACATTATATCATTAAAGAGTGGGACCTCAGTTATGCTTATTAGAAAACTAGACAACCAATAGGGCTTATAATGGGACTAAATTAATATTAAAAATGATTAGCCTTGAGGTTTTGATGCTAAAATCATTACAAGCTGTCATATTGGTGATCATGTTTGTGTCCCACATACTAATTTTATTGAAAAGAAAATTGGATCATAATTTATTTTTAAAAGAAGGAAATTTAATACCATATTAGCTTTAGCATGTGTTAAATAAAGCTAAAGTCAAACTTTACAAATTTTCAAACTATATTTGAATTGGATGTGTTCTCTAATGGATAAATATTATTTCTATCTCACATGTTACATCAAAAGAAGGTTTGAAAGTTATATCATTCAATTATGAAGTACTTCTAAAAATATTACAAAAGATCTAGTTTACAAAGACATAGTACAAAGTGTTTCAAATAATATATAGCTATATCAAGGTTTATCCTTTCAAAAAAATAAGTACAGTTTATGAAATGAAATTATCTTTTATCATTGTTATTCATTATGATTTCATTTATTTTATACATTATGTACACTATTCTTTCTCAAATATATATATATATATATATATATCACTCAAATAATTTTTTTAGTATACCATTCTTACCTAGGATTTTTGTTGTACATGAGATATAAATCAAGTTGTGAATGAGACATCCAGTAAGATTGCAACTTATGACACTTTAGAATGTAAGTTCTACATTTTATTTGTTACAAAAACATAATTTTAGCGCTCTTCATTACATAAATAAAACAAAATATACAAGGCAAAATGGAAATTCTACCATATTTTAAAATTAAAATATTTTATTGCTAACTAAAAACAAAAAATGCTATTTATTATTCTTAATTATAATATTACTCCGTTAATTTTTTGTTTTTTAACTAATCATATGAGTTTAATATAAACTATTACATAATATTTTAAATATATCTTTATTATATTTGGGTTTTTCCCCATAATAGATCGCAATCAACCTATGAATAACAAAATTGTTCAGACTTTAATTCATGACACTTTAGAAGGTAAGTTTTATATTATTTTTTGTTATTAAAACTTGATATTGGAATTATTTGTCACATAATTAACATAAATAAATACACCTACCCTCAAATTTATTTAATATTTACATCTACAAAATATATTCAAAAATGTACAAGAAAATATTTTAGATGCCAAATATTTTTCATGTCAAGAAATTGAAGTATTTTTATCTTTCTTAAAATGATCAAAAGGATTGCACTTCTTTATTATTTATTATAATATTACTTTATTTATGTATTCTCTTATTTTTTTCTTTATCATTTGATTTTTAGATAAATTCTTACAAAAAGGCATCAATTGTTTCTCTTATGTTTATAGGGAGTGTTGTTGAGTGAAAAAAATTGTCTACACCAGTATTGTTGAATGAAATCTCAATATTCTTTTTATTGACACTTCATGACATAAGTATATGAAATAATCATATCTTTTACTATTTTTTGCTACTTTCCAAATGTTTTTTAATGTGAGTAGAAAATTTTGATAGTTCAAAACAAATTAGTTCAAAACCACCATTAAAAGAAATGATAGTGTCAAAAGGGTGACTAGATTTTAAGGTTGTAAATCACTTAAAGATATTAAAAAGCAAAACTTGTATTTGATCAATCTTCTTCAACTACTTCAACAAACTCTTTTATATTATTACAACATGGTAAAAAAATAGCTAAACTATAGTAACTTTTTATGCAATATAAATTTTAACATATGAATAAGAATATACATCCTATATGTCCAATCATGTATATATGAGCCTAAGAAGTCACTAGTTGTTGCCTTACAAGGACACAAACCATCCTTGTTCAGTATCACACATCCAAATTAGCAAGAAGTAGTCCTCTTGGTTCATGTCACAAACAAATGACAATCTATGTTTGGAAAACCAAGTAGAAAATTGAATCATTTATAGTCACTCTCATAGAGTCCAAGGTTTACTTTGAGCCGACTATGCCATGTGTAATTTTATTTAAATTCCTTCTTTAATAAGTACCATTTATTATTTTTAGGGTGATGAAATCTTAGAAATAATTCCTCATTAAAATCCAACTATATGGGATAAGATGCTTTGTATACACAACACTTTGGTACTCAAAATCATGAGCATTAGAAAACCTCAGTTTGGTTTCTTAATTGTACCCCATTACTTCTTAGTATTCATCAATGATCTCTCGATATCTATTATAGTGAAAGATGATCCAAACATATCATATCCTAAGTATCACATCACACGACTAGATAAAATAAGTTCCATCTAAATCTGAAAATTTAGTTTTTCTTTGTATGTTTTCAACTTTCTGCATCCTTTGATAATTATTATATTGCTAGTTAACTATCTAATATTCGTATACCAGATGTGGTTTGAATCATCTAGAAATTAGAATCAAGAACCATATGTGAACTCCTGTATCGATCTCCATATCATAGACTAAAGGATAATTATGATGACTTTTCAAACAAAATATATGTTCTAAACATAAAATATATTTAACTGTTTGTAAAATAGAAATCGTCGCATTTAGTTGACTATGTGGAATGAACTTGCAAAAAACAATACGACAAGCTTGTCATTGATATAAAGAGAAATGATGTTTTTCTTGAAACAAAAGTCAAAATTGACACATACATGGGTAAATAATGCCAACCAACTCTACTTATGTTTAATGTGGATATACTCCTAATTGAATGGTTGTTGTAGATGAATATAGTATGGCAAATATAGAATATTTTAATCTCCCTTTAGAACCAACTCCCTTGTTGAATGTCACATGACTAGTGATGACATCATACAACTACTCATTTTATAAAAGAAATAAGAACACAAATGAATAAAATCTAATCATCAAATTCCTTATAGGTTCTCTAAGGATTAGAAAAAGGAGAATTTATCCAAATATGTTTGTAACTACAACAAGAAAGATGTGGACAATAGTGTTTGATTTTTGACCATCAATGATGTTGTTTTCCATGAACATACAATATTTGATAAGATATTGATATATGTTTAATAATTTATGCTAATTCAAGAACCCTAACTTTTTTCATTTTCAAGCTCTATACTTTACAATAAAAGACATAGTCTAAAGTTTATCCATTGATGATGAAATAATTTATAATGGTTGTCAATCAGCTCAAGAAATTACAAGTTGCCACTAGAAATTACACGAGGATGTCACGGTAGTGTCATTGAATGTGTTCTGATTATAAGATAACCTTAATAATGTGTATTTTGTTAACATATAATATCACTACTAACAAATCTACTCATAAAAAGTTAAATTCTTAATAATTTGAAAATAAAAGGTAAATTTCTTTGTGAAAGTGGAGATGGATATGTTACCCTATTTGGAGAAAACACAAATTCCTTTTTAGGTATTCAACTGAAAGATTTCTAGAGCTCTTTAACAAGGTCATCATATTATTTGAGATAATAGCACAATGATCAATGGGTTTTCTTAGAATATAAAATCATCTAATTAAATTTACCTAATATACCTAATCAATCAACCTTCATTCTATGTTAGGATAATTGATGAAATTTCATGATCAAATATTTGAAGAAGCAATCAGAAATTCATATATTTTTTAGTTTCATTTGAGAAGAGACAAGCAACATTATACCTTTAATCGTGACTCCAATGTCACCTCCTATACTCAATGTACATCCAAATGCCAGTTTGTTGTAACATACACCATACTACATGATTATTTTCCCAATTATATGGTGATGTTCACGTTTTAAGCACTTTGTAGATGTAAAATGATATTCTCATTGAATATTGTTTTGTCATGTAGGAATGCAACTTTTTGTGGCAACTTCCTATTATAATGTATATATAATTATGGAAACCTCCTTCACTACAAAAAATAAGCTCATACTTTATCATGTAAAGGGAGTTGATAACAAAATAGCAACTTGAAGTTTGCCTTGTAATTTTGAATATTGATTTTAGTCTAATTATGGAAAAATTCCTTCTCCCTGGACAAGAAGCAAGAATATTTCATGTCATTTTTTAAAGTGTTTAATTCCAATGTTATGTAATTCTTCTTTGATTGGATATTATTTTCTAATGAAAAATACAACTTATAGATGGTATGCAAAAACATACAAATTTCATGGTTCACGTTGTATTTATTGCAATAAAATTAACTTTGAGCTTTCCTAGATAGATCATCTACTTGAGAATATTGTGACAAACTAATATCGGCTGACCTAAATTATAATTTTACCATTCCTTATTTAACCTTATTTAACCCATTCCCTTACCACATATATTGTAATCGTACACACATATAGTGGATTATCCCTACCATTATATCTGATTATTATTTTTCCATGCAAGAATGCAACTTTTTAAGGAAACTTCCTATAATAATACATATACATATGTCGAAGACCTACTTACCGACAAAATGAATATCATATATTATCCTCTAAATAAAGATTATATGGCAAAATGTAACCTCCCGGTTTGGCCTTTAATTCCATGATTTGTTAAACAACTAAGGAGTCAATTTTTTAGTATGATTTACTTTAGAACCTACACAATTGTCCTCTTATACCATATTTATTCCAATAGTCTCTCTTGTCCCTAACAACATGTGAACTTCCTAAGCAATGGTTATTTAAATACATTTGTACTATGTTCCAATGAGCTCTTAGTTAACCTCAATTATATTTTCATTATCATTTTGCCACGCAATAATGCAACTTTTTAAAGCAACTTTCTACAATAATCTATATCCAACTACAAAAGAGATCTTTCGCTACAAAATGAAGCTCATATATGCTTTAAATACTGGAGGATATCAACAACTCGATAGGATGGTTGTAGCACCATAAGCAAGCAAGTAAAAGGCTGCTTGGTGGTATCATCATCAGGTAAACAACTGATCTACTATCTTCCATTCTTGGTTTTCTCTTTTTCCTTGGCAAAACCTCATCTACATTTGGCTCTTCCCATGATTTCTGCAAGAAACCCCCCTTCCAAACATATACCTTGTTAGATTGCAACGTATAGTTACAGGAGTGTAAAATTGCCCCAATTGTGTATTTTCTTTCTCAAAAGGCTTGACGGTTATCATGTTTTTGTGAAAATAATTACATTTACAATGATTTGCTTCACCCTCAACCAATGAGCTGTATTTGATCTCTTTCTATGTCCTTTTTTTCACAGCACCAATTGGGTTTTCTAGGGTTCGCACATGCGAGCGGGGATTTTCTTATCTGATTCAAAACAAGGGATTTATGGAGAGACTCATGTCTTCTTAAGTTTGCTTTTAGTTAATATCAGGATGGACCTGTCGAGATTTGCCAAGCTTCACGTGATTATGTCAATCTAGGGATGAGCATTCGGTTAATTCGGTCGGATATTAATTCAGTTTGATTAAATAGTTAATTTATGATTTGAGATTTTAACCATTAACCTAACCAATTAGCGTCGGTTAATTTGGTTATAGTTTATTAGTTAATGGTTACCGGTCAGTTAATTTAGTTAACTAAATAACATTCTTGTAATAACATTGTATGAAGTTACTCATAAAAATTTGAACAATTATTATATTATAATAGTATTACATATAAATTTGGAGTCATGTTGTTAATGAAAACATGATAAGTATGTAAATGTAGAGATTTTGTTAAAAAATTACAACTATGTAAGTATATATATGTCTAGAATTTTTTTGAATAAATATATCTTGGCTCAACCGTCGAATTAACCATTCAATCAATTAAGTGAATGAAATTAACTAGATTAGCCAAATTAACTAAATTGTCCCATATAAATTAACCATTTGATTAATCAGTTATTAATCATAATTTGCTCACCCATATGTCAATTCACCATCTTTCTAATCCGAGTACGACTCTAGTCAAACATTGTCCAACGTCCATTTTCCCTATTGTATACACTATAGGGTGAAGTTTTCTTTGTTAATACATAACAAAGTCAGGATTCTCCTACTGCATATGCCATAGAGAAATATCTTATATTTATTCTACAACTCTTTCTTCTCTTGACTAGCCTTCTACTACACCAAATTAACTTGATACTTCATTCTTTTTCCCCCATGTCATGACCCTTAAAAGTTAGGGCATACTATACTGTAGAGGCTACACATATTATGTAGTATAGGGTATGGTAGAGGGATTAACATTTGACGTTCTTCATACTATTTTACTGACTTGAAACAAAGAAGAATATATTATTTTATAATACTCTATAAGTCACTTCTCGAGTACCATTTATTTTTTTCTCATTTAAAATATATTATGTGATAAAGGAATGACTTGTCCTTCAACTTCATTCATAGAGAACCCAATGTGAGGTTTAGGATGTTCTTCCTATGTTTGGGTAGAATCTTCATGGATTGAAATTCTAATTTTCATGTTTGGGTGGCATCTCCATGGATGGACGGTTTAGCATTATACACATATACTTATTTTTGTTGTGACAATTTCATTAGATGCTATTTTACTTCATTCAATATGAATTATTGTACCAATTACTCTTAGAGATAAGAACTATATAAAAAAATACTAATGATGACAATTTTGATGAGTCATTCAATTCGTATGTGTCTCCATGTTGGTATATTCTACCCAGAGAATTAGTAAAATGTATAGTTGTAATAACCTATCCTAGTTCAATGTTTTTATTTTCAAAGTGATCAGAGTTTCAATATCTTATTATTTCATATCAATTTTCAACTTGTCATTTTTTTTCATCCATGTATTTAGAATTTACTAGTGGGTGAGGATATTGAATCTTCATGTTAGATAACCTAATAAATGAGGAAAGACATGGTGGTGATGGGCATTTGCTTTTTGCTCATGGCATAGCCAACTTTTGCTATTTTAAGCCACCATGAGGCTCGAGTCAGGAGTCATTAAAATCACATTGAGCATCCTAATTAACAAGGGTAGCATCTGTAGAATATTTGGTCTTTCATACATGTTTCCTATATGTATAATATTTAATAACTTAAAGGATCTTTCACCACAAATGAAATACTTTTCATGAATAATTAGCAAGTTATGCTAGATGGCTTAACAGTTGGTACTCTACTTATTGAATTAGTGGCATGAAATAGATATGGGAATTTATCTTCCTTTTTAATATTTTCCTTGAGATTAGTAACTATGTAAGACACTTATTGAGTAATATTTAATTTTTCCATTAGAAATTACAATTGATAAAGGAATCATATTTCGTTTAATTTAAGTCATAAAAACCCCAATGTGGTATTCAGAATAATCTTGCTATGCTCGAGAAACATTTCCATGGATGCAAAATTTAAGTTTCATGTTTGGGTGGAATCCCTTCGATGCAACGGTTTACGGTTATATAGTTATATATATATATATATATATATATATATATATATATATATATATATATATATATAATATGATGCACAAATTAAGTTTCATGTTTGGGTGGCATCTCTTGGATGTAAGGGTTTAGGGTTTCATATATATATATATATATATATATATATATATATATATATATATATATATATATATATATATATATATATATCACATACAAACAAACACAACCCTAAACCCTTGAATCCAAGAGATGCCACCCAAATATGAAACTTCAATTTAGCATCATATAAATACACACACAACTATATATATACATATATATGTAGAGAGAGAGAGACAGTCATGCTAGAATACACTTGAGTGTATATATCACAATAGTGCTTTCATATAAAGACTATATTTTTTGTAAAATATAATTCATTGATCTTCATTGTCATATTATAATTACGCTACATACAAATTTTGAGCCCGTTTGAATGAGTGTAAGTCACTCATTCGAGGGAAACAAAATCAAAGGACGAAACTAATTTGAAATGCATTATTTTGTGGTCTTTATAACATGACCTATAAATGTCCAAAAGCACTCAAAATTTATATATGAGTTGTTCACAAGATGTTTTAGAAGATAAATGGATTATATTTTAAAAAAATGTATCATGGAAAACTACTTGAGTGCATTCTGCTCCAGACACACTCGAGTATATTCTAGCCTAACTCTCTCTCTCTCTCTCTCTCTCTCTATATATATATATATATATATATATATATATATATATATATATATATATATATATATTTGTGTGTACTATTTGTTGTATGATCTTGATTAAATGTCATTGTGTTTCCTTAATATGGATTATAATGTTAACTATCATGGAGTTACCAACTCTGTAACAAATATTAGTATTGGCCATTTTTATGTGTCACTCAATTCTTACATATTTCTACGGTTATATATTATACCTACATAATTAGTGGCCAAATATATAGTTATGGCAGCCCATCTTGGTTAAATGCTTTGTAGTTTCAAAGTCTTAGAGTTACAAGTTCTTATTATTTCATTTCAATTTTCAACTTGTCAATTTTGATACATGAATTTACATATTAGTAATGTTACGACCCCACCTTCCGGTAACCCCCAATTAAGGGAGATCGAGAGGTCGAAGCCGCACACATCATTTCCGGATCAAAGGTTCAGAAATTAACCAAGAACAATTATTAAATTTTAACAGACTAAACTGGAAAGTTGTAAGAAAATAAACTTTTGCATACCTTTTGATAACAAAGATCTCTAAACTTATATCCACATATGAATTCTACTCTAACTAATCCTCCTTATATTTTAATTCATGTATTTCACAATATGATGATTTACTGTTTGTCCTTTTGGCTTTGTACCTAAAATGCCGACAAACAAAATGCTGGTCAGCATAAAGCTGGTATGTGGGGGAAACAATAATCATGCAACTATTCATAATAATGTATTGCAGCTAATTACCATTTAACAAACAATTTTATATTTTAAATATAACTGCGCGATCCATGCATTCCCTATCCCATGTGCTATCCCTACAGTGGACCTGGATGCTACTTTCCTTATAGTAGATCCCCATTAAACCCCTCATGGTCCCACCTATAGGTGAACTAGTTTCTAGGGTTTAGTCACATGGCACTACCTGTAAGTAGCCCACTCCTTAACTCATGGCATGCTAAAGGGTCTCATGACACTACACTTGGTAGCCCAATTTCTAACCCACGATAACCTAGACCTTACTCTTGGTTACCCCTTTTTAGCCTTTACAAGCCACAGAGGTGGATTCGGATCTAAGCCAGTTTATATATATATATATATATATATATATATATATATATATATATATATATATATATATATATATTCATGGTGATAATCATAGTCACTTTATAGTTGCATGAAATAAAAGGCATCCAATAGTTATTTTCAAGAAAAAGTGATTATTCATAAGCGTAACCACAAACATGTTCAGTAGATTTCTCAAGCTAATATCAATTCCAACCAAGAAAGCAATCCAAGCAAGTAATTCAACCACATAATCAAGAATCCTGAAAAACACATGTACTCTATTTACTACACACTTTATCAAGATTCTTTCTATTCAACTTAAAATTGCTTCCTAAGGTTTCTGTATCCATTTTAGGGTTTCATTTTGCATTTAGGGTTTCACTTCATTTACTATTTTAAACCCTATTTCTATTCAATTACTTAAAAACCCTAATTTTATATTAAAGGTACACTTAAACATTAATTAAGCCCATTATGCCTCTTTAATGTTAAAACTACCATCTTTATCCTTTTAATCCATGGCAAGATCATTATACTCATTTATCATCAATTCATAGTTCATTATGGCCTAATTCACAAATGAACTCTATATATCATTAAATCCACCTTTTATTCATTAGAAAACCCTAATTACTATATTAAGGGTATTGTAAAGACCAAGTCTCTACTATTAAACATGATAAACAAATCACCAATTGTGTGGCAGCGGAAGAATTAAATCTTGACTTTATTCAAAATGTATAAAGAGTACATTACAAAAATTTCCCAAATGGGAGTACAACTTTATACAAGGACAAGGATCTAGGTAGAGGAAAACTTAGACTAATACAACATTGTCTCCAAACAAACTACTTAAAACATAAAAACATCTATGATCAAGCAAACTATGTGTTCCTCATCTTCTTCTCCTATCCTTAGCCTTAGGTTCACCAAGCTTCCATGCACACTCTGATCCTAACCTAGATGGTTGGGGTCATCCAGCAAGAGAGAGATAAAAGGTATGTGTCAATAAAAAGAATTGGACAAGTAATAGACAACATCATTGCATAATAAAGGATTCTCCATGTTACAAGAGTTTAAGAGAATGAGATAGATATTCAATAAGAGAACTGCCATATACAATCACCACAATAATAAATCACATAGCATGAATATATTAAGACACAAACTTATGTCAATGTAGGGTGAGGCACCTATCGGACCTCACCAATGGCAGGGGGACTAAAACCCCAGTGCCTAAAAAGTGGCAGGGGGACCAAAACCCCAGTGCCTAATATAGAAAATGGCAGGGGGGACTAAAACCCCAGTGCCCGGTAGGGGGACTAAAACCCCAGTGCCCTGTGGGTGGTTTGTACTCATGTACACTACATTGTCATTTGGCCTAAAATACATCATGCTTAAATAGTCACTTGACAGTATAGTAACAAGATTGCAACATAGCATTGGGAATAAAATCCAAATAAATAAATAACAAGACCATCATAGGTCACAACCATATCCAAGAGCTCCAAGAAGCAAAAGAGTCAACAAGCAACAACATTATACAATGTTCCAAATATTTCAATAGGATAAGCCAACGTAGGCAATAAAAAGATTAAAGCATTTCCAAGTAAAGGAGGCATCATATGTAGTAGCATGATTCACATGATTCAAGTGAATGAGCCACAATGGCATAAAATGAGTAAAGAGCCAATAAATGCAATTAGAAGGATAACCAGGCTAGCACCATAGTGATTGTGGGGTTGGAAAAATCCCAACTGAAGAATAGGTAGTTTGCACAATAATCATTCCACATAGATTTCACATTCACCATGGATGTTCACATATATATATATGATTCACATACAAAATACGTTGCACATACTGAAATAGGTTCCACATACTAAAATAGGCTACACATACCTGTTGTAATTAATTACCATAACATACACCAAGTTGATTGCATCCCATCCATATTTCCTAGTTACATTATTACACATGTATTAATATATATAAAAACATAAATCATAGAAAAAACCCTAATTTTACAAAACCACGATTTAGGGTTTAAAACCTAGTCTAATAGATTGGTCATATTCTCCTGAATCAGAAAACATATTTTATTTTACAAATTTGAGTTAAAATGAATTAATTAGGTATTTTAGAACATTTTATACACTTAAGGGGTATTCAAGGAAATCTTCAAAAAAGGAATCAGATGCATGACTCAAAAACTTTAAAATCGAATTCTACACTAAAAATCCTTTCCATTGACTATTTATTTGCATTTTTCTGACAATGGATCGATTTTCTATGAATTAATCAATTTAAACCAATCAGAAAAAGGGATAAAGCCACATAGGCATGGAGGCTAGCAAGAGAGGCCCATACGGATCAGGCCCACGCTGAATTGGACCAATAGAATGTGGCCTAGTCAACGGTCCGGGTCCGTGTGGTCTTCGGTCAAAGGAGAAAGACAAAAGCCAAAATGGCTGAACTGACCTCGGTAGAAAAATGCGGAAAGAAGGGCGAGCGAGGGCAAAAGGGGAAAATCACCACATGGATTCTACCTCCCCTCTCACCTCGCCATGGCTGAAAGCTGCTCCAGTCCCTTTTGGGCATTTTCTCGATTCAAAACCAAAACGCGCGTTCATGTACTCGAAATGAAGAGCAGACGAAGTCGAACTCAACCAACCTTTTAATTGTGTCGCCGCAAGGTGGGGAGTAAGGCGGAGGTTTCGGGGCTGTTCGTGGGATCACGGAGGAAAAATTGGAGGGATAGAAAGAAGGCTCGAAGCCCAGGGGTGCTCCACGGCCCCTTAAGTAGGTGTGGGGATGTCCGGTGCCTGCTCTGCTACTCCATGGTGGAGAGGAGGAGGCGACCCAGGTTGGGCATTTCGTCAGTGGTAGAGGAGACGAAGTGATCAAGGGTTCAAGTGAACCGGCGGTGGGAGACGAAGCCAAAGGGCTTGGAATCACACACAAAGGTGGAGAGGAGAGGGAGAACGGCTCTAAGGAGCTGAGGAGCCTGGCAGTCCGAATGGCTGGAGGTAGGAGAAGGTACGGGCGCCGTTGGATCAGATCTAGACTGATTATGAGCCGTTGGATGAGAGTCCACTATGGACCTGGGGCGCGTGACAGATGAAATGAACCTGACTTTAGCGTTACCAAAGATGTAAACGAAATCGATTAATGCATTATAGTCATACTATAATAAAAGCTTACAAACTCAATTTGAGGGCTCAAATGAACTCCAAAAGACACCAAATTTGGACCATAGGTTCATGTTAGCATTTAGAACGATGCTATATAATTAGATTTCGTATTTATATCCAATAAGGCCCTTAATAAATACATTGCTCATTAAAGTGTATTTTAACACATTAAAAGGTGTGAATTATTATGAAATGGCTATATTAATGCAATTAGTGAGTCAAATTCGAGGTGATAGCTATATATGAGTATTAAGAGCAAAATATCAACCTTTAAATATGTTTTCACACATTTATCATCAAATTGGAGGAGAGAGAAAGTAAAGAGGTTAATATACTCTTAATTAATTCAAATACTTATTATTATTAATATATTTATCCAAAAAGCTCCAAATTAATATTATCTACTTATATCCATACTTAATGACCAAATTACATTATTAACCCTCACTTATCTCCTTAATTGGGTTATTTGTGCAAACACCCCTCCATTATCATAAATGAGGGAAAAAGGTGATTTTAAACATTGAATTGTGCACAAATTGCACAAGGGGTCCAAAAATAATATAAAACAAGGGAAATTTATGAAAAAGGTCCAAATGGACTAAAAGGCCAAGAAAATATCAAAAGTGGGTAAATTGCAGGGAAGACCCTGAAATTCAGTATGTTACAACACACCACCCCTTAAAGAGGATTTCGTCCCCGAAATCACAACAAGAGGAAAGAGAGGGTGAGTGTGCTACATCCCGACCTTAAACACTAGGTTATAACCCTTAATTCAGGGTACAACACAAAATCTACATAAGTCAGGTGTTACTAAGGTTTCCACAAAACCTATAACCTTTTATCAAACTCAAATTAACATTTTTGCCTTATTAGCATAATCTCCATCATAAAGAGGTATCATTTATACTATCACTTGTGCCACATTTTATTCAAAACAACTATATCCCAATATTATATAATATATATTTCCCTCATCAAGGGCTTTAAGCACAATTAGGGTTTATTAAGCCATCTCAACATTAATTAATGTATTAGGTCAAAAACCTTAATAACATGAATTCATTTTTCTATTATCCTCTTAAAACTATTATGTAGAATTATCACAAATTATTTTGTAGAAAAAGTTAATATTATCTAACAAGTTATTAAGCCTATAATAATTCCAAATAATATTCATATTACACATTTTCATATCATCTTTCTTACTCATATTAATGACATCATTAATCATTTTCGTCCATTACACGTTGTATTATAAATTATACATATTTTAATACACATTAGGAATTTTATGAATATTTATGTGAATCCAATTATTCATTACCATGTTTGAGTCATTATATGCATTTTAGTGAATATGATGTAACATATTAAATATTAATGAATCATATATCAAGTTATGATGAGGTGTTCATTAGAGAACAAAGTGATATACCTTACATATATTGATAACTTAGTGACTATAATCCATTTATATGCATTAAGGTATATTATGTGATGATGTTACCTAATGTCACTAATGTATCATGAAAGGCATTAAGGGTATATATATGTATATGTTGTCAAGGCTATATGATTACATATTAGGGTTTAGGTCAACATGATCATTACATGTTAAAGCATATGAATTATTCCTATATGACTTACTACATATTCATGTATGTATAAACAAACAAGTTTAATTACAAGTATACTGCGTTTGGTAAATTATTGTTCTCATAAGTTATTATGTACATTAGTCCACATAGATAGGGTTTCTAACTCTAAAGGTATTTGATTTTGCTTTTAATTGGGATTCCATCCCCCTAAAGAGGGATTTCATCCTCGAAATCATATTTGCAAAACCAAATAGGGTACTAACACCATTACCCTTATTCTACCCCTTAAAAGGGTCAACTAGGTCAAACCAAGCTAAGGGCAAAAGGGTACATAACACTCAACACTAAAAGGATTTACTAACTAAGCTTCAAGGTATAGGGTACACAAAACCCTAAACATAGGAGTATAAGGTATTTAAGGATGATTTTTGTGTAAGAGGTTAAATCATCACTTAAGGTTTTCCTAAGGTATTCAAAAATTAGGCAACATGCCCAAAGATAGACTATTTCGAGCTGTCTGTATCAGATCAGGCCAGGCCAGGTCATATGAGCTCAGGAGTCCTCGTTACCAAGCTAGTGGGGCGAAGGAAAATATTGCCAGTCCCCAAGCTCTGACCCTTTCTAGACACCATCACTTTCAACTTCTTGCTCTAGTAGCTTCTCAATAGACAATTCACCAAAAAGTTGACAAATTTTATTTTACATTTTGAAATTATTATGATCCTAAATCAAACTTTCATTAAAGGTTAACTCTAAGGTGAAAAACTAACTAAAGGGAAACTATATACTCTAGGGAGACAATTTTGAATTAGTCAAGAATCTGACTACCTTGATGCTCTGATACCATGCTGTAAAGACCAAGTCTCTACTATTAAACATGATAAACAAATCACCAATTGTGTGGTAGCGGAAGAATTAAATCTTGACTTTATTCAAAATGTATAAAGAGTACATTACAAAAATTTCCCAAATGGGAGTACAACTTTATACAAGGACAAGGATCTAGGTAGAGGAAAACTTAGACTAATACAACATTGTCTCCAAACAAACTACTTAAAACATAAAAACATATATGATCAAGCAAACTATGTGTTCCTCATCTTCTTCTCCTATCCTTAGCCTTAGGTTCACCAATCCTCCATGCGCACTCTGATCCTAACCTGGATGGTTGGGGTCATCCAGCAAGAGAGAGATAAAAGGTATGCGTCAATAAAAAGAATTGGACAAGTAATAGACAACATCATTGCATAATAAAGGATTCTTCATGTTACAAGAGTTTAAGAGAATGAGATAGATATTCAATAAGAGAACTGCCATATACAATCACCACAATAATAAATCACATAGCATGAATATATTAAGACACAAACTCATCTCAATGTAGGGTGAGGCACCTACCGGACCTCACCAATGGCAGGGGGACTAAAACCCCAGTGCCTAAAAAGTGGCAGGGGGACTAAAACCCCAGTGCCTAATCTATAAAATGGTAGGGGGACTAAAACCCCAGTGCCCATCAGGGGGACTAAAACCCCAGTTCCCTGTGGGTGGTTTGTACTCATGTACACTACATTGTCATTTGGCCTAAAATACATCATGCTTAAATAGTCACTTCGCAGTATAGTAACAAGATTGCAACATAGCATTGGGAATAAAACCCAAATAAATAAATAACAAGACCATCATAGGTCACAACCATATCCAAGAGCTCCAAGAAGTAAAAGAGTCAACAAGCAACAACATTATACAATGTTCCAAATATTTCAAAAGGATAAGCCAACGTAGGCAATAACAAGATTAAAGCATTTCCAAGTAAAGGAGGCATCATATGTAGTAGCATGATTCACATGATTCAAGTGAATGAGCCACAATGGCATAAAATGAGTAAAGAGCCAATAAATGCAATTAGAAGGATAACAAGGCTAGCACCACAGTGATTGTGGGGTTGGAAAAATCCCAACTGAAGAATAGGTAGTTTGCACAATAATCATTCCGCATAGATTTCACATTCACCATGGATGTTCACATATATATATGATTCACATACAAAATAGGTTGCACATATTGAAATAGGTTCCACATACTAAAATAGGCTACACATACCTATTTTAATTAATTACCATAACATACACCAAGTTGATTGCATCCCATCCATATTTCCTAGTTACATTATTACACATGTATTAATATATATAAAAACATAAATCATAGAAAAAACCCTAATTTTACAAAACCACGATTTAGGGTTTAAAACCTAGTCTAATAGGTTGGTCATATTCTCCTGAATCAGAAAACATATTTTATTTTACAAATTGGAGTTAAAATGAATTAATTAGGTATTTTAGAACATTTTATACACTTAAGGGGTATTCAAGGCAATCTTCAAAAAAGGAATCAGATTCATGACTCAAAAACTCCAAAATCGAATTCTACACTAAAAATCCTTTCCATTGACTATTTATTTGCATTTTTCTGACAATGGATCAATTTTCTATGAATTAATCAATTTAAACCAATCAAAAAAAGGGATAAAGCCACATAGGCATGGAGGCTAGCAAGAGAAGCCCATACGGATCGGGCCCACACTGACTTTGACCAATAGAACGTGGCCCAGTCAGCGGTCTGGGTCCGTGTGGTCTTTGGTCAAAGGCGAAAGACAAAATCCAAAATTGCTGAACTGACCTCGGTAGAAAAATGCGTAAAGAAGGGCGAGCAAGGGCAAAAGGGGAAAATCACCACATGGCTTCTACCTCCCCTCTCACCTCACCATGGCCGAAATCTTCTCCAGTCCCTTTCGGGCATTTTCTCGATTCAAAACCAAAACGCGCGTTCCTGTACTCGAAATGAAGAGCAGATGAAGACGAACTCAACCAACCTTTTAATTGGGTCGTCGACGCCGCCGAGGACCAAGCAGGGTCGCCGCAAGGTGGGGAGTAAGGCGGAGGTGTCGGGGCTGTTCATGGGATCACGGAGGAAAAATTGGAGGGAGAGAAAGAAGACTCGAAGCCCTGGGGTGCTCCACGCCCCCTTAAGTAGGTGTGGGGATGTCCGGTGCCTGCTCTGCTACTCCATGGTGGAGAGGAGGAGGCGGCCCAGGTTGGGCGTTTCATCGGTGGTGGAGGAGACAAAGTGATCAAGGGTTCAAATGAACCGGCGGCGGGAGACAAAGCCAAAGGGCTTGGAATGACGCACAAAAGTGGAGAGGAGAGGGAGAACGGCTCTGAGGATCCGAGGAGCCTGGTAGCCCGAACGGCTGGAGGTAGGAGAAGGTACGGGCTCCGTTGGATCAGATCTAGGCTGATTATGAGCCGTTGGATGAGAGTCTACTATGGACCTGAGGCGCGTGACAGATGAAATGAACATGACTTTAGCGTTACCAAAGATGTAAACAAAATCGATTAATGCACTATAGTCATACTATAATAAAAGCTTACAAAATCAATTTGAGGGCTCAAATGAACTCCAAAAGCCACTAAATTTGGACCATAGGTTCATGTTAGCATTTAGAACGATGCTATATAATTAGATTTCATATTTATATCCAATAAAGCCCTTAATAAATACATTGCTCATTAAAGTGTATTTTAACACATTAAAAGGTGTGAATTATTATGAAATGGCTATATTAATGCAATTAGTGAGTCAAATTCAAGGTGATAGCTATATATGAGTATTAAGAGAAAAATATCAACCTTTAAATATGTTTTCACACATTTATCATCAAATTGGAGGAGAGAGAAAGTAAAGAGGTTAATATACTCTTAATTAATTCACATGCGTATTATTATTAATATATTTATCCAAAAAGCTCCAAATTAATATTATCTACTTATATCCATCCTTAATGACCAAATTACATTATTAACCCTCTTATCTCCTTAATTGGGTTATTTGTGAAAACACCCCTCTGTTATCATACAATGAGGGGAAAAGGTGATTTTAAACATTGAATTGTGCACAAATCGCACAAGGGGTACAAAAAGAATATAAAACAAGGGAAATTTATGAAAAAGGTCCAAATGGACTAAAAGGCCAAGAAAATATCAAAAGTGGGTAAATTACAGGGAAGACCCTGAAATTCAGTATGTTACAGGTATTTACCTATAATTAGGAATCTTTGTACTCAAAATAGATTAGAACCATCTTATCTAAGCTTTGTACATGAATTTGACCAATTAAAATTATTAAGGGTCATAATTACCGCAGTTAGGGTTCAAGGTTTATTAAATCATATGGAACCCTAAATTAATCAAATTAAGCATAAAGATCATTCTTTTAGATTTAATATGCCTTTTTTATTAACATCAGGTTAATATCTATTTTAAACACTCACATAACCCCTTTCTAATTCATTAATCATCAAAGGTTAGGGTTTTTCATTGATTAAACTATTAAAGATAGCATCTTGATATACTTTTTGAATCGAAGACTCCCTTTCCAAAAGGAATCATATTCCTTCTAAGAGAAGTATTCTTATCTCTCCTCATTATCCTTTTGTTATTCTTTATTTCATGGATAATTGGAAATACAAAAATACTCTTCCTTCACTAGTACATAACCGACCTTTAGTATTGGTTATTTAAGGCCTTTAGTGTCGGTTTCTAAGCGACACCTATGTGGGCGACGCTAAAAGCCCAACTGTTACGTGTCGGTTCAAAAACCGACGACAAACCCATCACGCGCCACTGAAAACGCGCTAGCAGGGCACTATTGGCATCGGTTATTAGATAAGAAACCGATGCCATATACCTTTGCACCACAGAAAGGACGCCATCTTGGGCACTATAGGCGTCGGTTATTAGATAAGCAACCGATGTCATATCACTCCCAACACGGTCGTGCTGGCCAGTACGGCCGTGGTGTTAAGGAAATAGACATCGGTTATGAGTAGAAACCGACACTGTAACCGATGCCATATCACTCCCAGCACGACCGTGGTGTCTGGTCCACTGCCACGATCGTGCTGGCCAGCATGACTGTGGTGTTAAGGAAATAGACGTCGGTTATGAGTAGAAACCGACCCTGTAACTATGTGGCGTCGGTTTTATACAAATAACCGACGCCTATTTTTTGTTTTTTTCTGTCAGTCTGCAGACCTGCTGTATGGATGGTCGCAGGATAAGAAACCTGCAATTCAGTTATGAACTGCAGGTTTTACGACATCCATTGATATCATCCAACAACAGGCCACAACCCTGCAAAATTAACAACAAAAATATTCACACATTTAGCAATGCAACCTGCAGTTCCATTTGATTTTCACACATTTAGAAACATTCATGTAGCTAGCAATCTGTAGTTCCATTCATTTTCACATTCACACATGTAGAAACATTCATATAGCAACCAACAGTTTCATTCATTTTCACTCAGACACATGTAGAACATCCAGACATGTGGAAACATTCACACATATATTATAATTCAGAAATTCATTTACGAAATATCATTCTTTAGTCATTATTCACTATCAACATCCCAATTATATGTTAAAACCCCCACTACTTGTATGGTTGTTGCCCATTCTTCTCTTACTTCATTTAATTCTCCCATCGTATAGGGAGCATGTACATCTGGTAAGGCATTTCCTATAGTGTGGTCAGTTTTAAACATCTGTAAAGAGAATGATGTATATATATAATTAATGAGCTATAAATAAGATTGATATATTTCATATTATCTAATGAGACTATATAATACCTCATGAATAGTATCGATGTCCACTGCGGCATATTTGATAATCATGTACATAAATCGCATCACATAGTATCCACATGCCCATCCGTTGTCTTGTGTAGCACACTATAAATGCAAACATACAAAATATTAAAAAATACAACTAATTAAGCATTGTTCACATAAATAATATATACATATATTGTAGTCGGGAACTTACTTTCACGTTCTTTCAAATTATTGGCTGGTTCTTTTTCATGGGGACCTTTCCTCCAGCCTTTATGAACTCATGTAAACCCCTACATGTTAATGTAACACAGTACATTGCATAATTAAATAGTAATGTAAAAACATATGTTAACGGATATGAAAATGAAATATTTCTCACCGGAATAATGCCATTTTCATTATGTGTCCATATTTTGAATTCAATTTACTCCTCTTAGGATCTAGATAATAGAAAGTGAACGTCTCGGGGACAATAACTAGTAACTCCCAATACATACCACTAGAGGTAAAAAAGTTAAAAATTAATAACTCAAAATCCACAATAAAAATGTAAATTTTTAAGTCCAAATTATAATAAGCAAAGTAAACTTACTCTACATTGAATGGAGCTATTATCACCGTCTTCTTATTTTGAGAAAAATTTGTAAAAGCCTCACAGCAGTATTGTTGAACTGACAGAGGGTCTTTAGCTACTAGACTAATTAAAGATGGAATAAAAAATCCTACATGTTCGAATACAAAATCTGCACATATATTGTCTAAGTAGCTGCAAAATATGTATTAATTACGCATGCATTAATAAATAAGAAACCATATCACCAGATCCTACACAAGGTATATGGATGTATAAAGAAGATCTCACCTTATCCATAGCCCTATCACATATGTATTTAGCCAATCATATCGAAACAACTCCAAAATATCTTGTATAAATAGTTTGTTTTCGTATGATTGACCCGCAACATCTGAATCTATAGAAACAAGTATAGGGCAATTTATATCATGTTCGCCTAACCATATTGCCATACCCCTATAGTTAGGACCTAACGGGATAGGTAGGTCATGTGGAACCCAACTAGGTAATGTAGGAGGTGGAGGTGGAGGCCTAGATGTTGTGGGTGTCTTCTTTTTAACCTGTATATATATATATAATTTCATATCAAGTGACATCATATACACACACTAACAATTTAACATAATGTAAATTTACCATACAATTTCAGTACAGAGGACATCCGCTTTTGGCTACAATATCACTCTGCCTTCTGCCTCACCAAGCGTTTCACAATCTGGGTGGGCATATGGAAATGGAAGATCCATCCACTTGGAGAATATATGTACCGGGCTCACACGAATCCAACCAGCTGGTAATGGAGACCCGTGAAACATTTCCCCTGGTAGGGATGGGTAAGCCGACGCCTCTACAATGACATATTCTTTACTTTTTAGACTGCATGGCTTCAACCCCTACACATTTTTGTGTAAAGAATGTTATATACATATATACATATCATCTTTTTTTGAAACGACTACAATTTCATATATGCATATCATCTTGAATTAAAAAACTAGTTACTATGTCATAAAAATACTTACATCGGATGTGCTAGGTGGTAGGTCTACATGATTACTCCCAACCTCTGCAGTAGGAGTAGAGCGGGATGCTATAATAGGTATTGTATGCTGAGTGGCAGTCTGAGATGCCTGCCACTTTTTTAGTGCTTCTTTGAGTTTCCTATCAACTAGCTTATCTACCTATACATGGATTAAAGAAATGTTAGCTTCTAATTATTAAATTCTCTTTTTACAGTAATATTATAAAGAAAGAATATGTTACATCTTCTTGTGAAAGTCCCACTTTTAGGATATGTTTGCGCTGGGATGGCCCAAAAAAAGATTTGATGCCCACACCAGCGCCTGCAACCCTAACACGTCCAAGATGCTCTGGGTTACCCAGAGCAACGGTCAATTCATACCTTGTGCCCTCAGGGATGAACTTGCCTTGTTTCCTTAGCTCGTGCAGCTCCCGCTAATCGCCAAAACAAAAATTTGTAATTAAGTAAACACCACAAATAATCAATATTCGAATGATTGCTGTAAGAGTTGTATTTTACCATTTTTGCAGCCGCCTCAGCAGTTGCGGGCTTCCTTATTTCTCCCTTCTTATTTTACCTCCCAGCTATCTAGACATCATGGCGAGGCAGAGGTGTGCTACCTATAGTAGAGGACTTCTGAGTAGCAGCAGACTGAGAAGTAGCCTCAGACTGTAGTCTTTGGCGAATGTCTGCATACCCCTTTGGACCCATTGTGTGGTCATGCACATTCAGTGCATGCCTTGATTTTTGTGCCTCACTGAGGGCCTAGTTAGTCTGCACATTAATGATTTTTTAGTAATAGTAAATTTTAATCTTGAATAGGTGAATACAACATATATTAATGAGATTGGGACTGACGCCTAATACCTTGAATTCATCAGTTTGTCTTGAAGCAACAAACGCGTCCCATTCTTCTTTGTCTAGGAAGTTCCACTGTTCAGTGGTTGTCTTCTTCCTCTTGTCAGTTTCTTTTATGTATTCTCGGGTGAGATTTGTCCTATAGTTCCTTAGGACTCTCCCACAGTGTTGCATCACGCATTTACGATGCAACTTTTCATCCAATTCAAATATACTCTGCAAAATAGAATTGCTATTAACTAGTATCCAAAAAATTAGTAATCTACAAAATAGAATTGCAAATTAATAATAACTCACGCATAAATCCTTCCATATGACATCTTTCTTCTCCTAAGAAACTTTATGCCAAGAATATATCTTACAACCGCAATGGCTACGAGTAACATACCCAAGATATGAAACAAACGAATTGCGATTCACACCAGATGCATTTCCTGCATTATCAAAATCCACAACAAGTTTGGGTCCATTTCCCTTTTGCGCTATTAACTTCTTCATCATAGTGATGCCCCTTCTCTTGTCAACTTTTTGGTGCTTCTGATCAAGTGCTTCAGATGGTACATGTGCATCATCAACCTAAAATTTGACAAAATAAACGCATTTACAAGATATAACTATAAATGGACATATAGATATAAATATATGATATATTTTTAAAACTTACATTGTGAGGCAGCACATTGATGTCCTCACCCTCACGGTAATCATCAGCACGGTCATCAGAAGAATGCTCAGCCATCTGAAAATTCACATTCACATTGTAAAGTTCACATTGTAAAGTAATTCAAATTGTAAAGCTCACATTGTAAAATTCACATTCACATTGTAAAGTAATTCACATTGTAAAGTTCACATTATAAAGTAATTCACATTGTAAAGTTCACATTCACATTGTAAAGTTCACATTGTAAAGTAATTCAAATTGTAAAGATCACATTGTAAAGTTCACATTCACATTGTAAAGTAATTCACATTGTAAAGTTCACATTATAAAGTAATTCACATTGTAAAATTCACATTGTAAAGTTCACATTCACATTGAAAAGTTCACATTCACATTGTAAAGTAATTCACATTGTAAATTTCACATTATAAATTAATTCACATTGTAAAGTTCACATTCACATTTAATGTTCACATTCAGAAAAATAAAAATATAAAAAATATAAACATGCCTCTAATATTGTGATTTTTTATCAATTAACAATCCTTCATTGTGATCTTCGCACACATACAAGTCATCATTAGCTTCAATATTTGCTGGTGTTGGCGACCCAACTGAGAATGGACCGGAGTCATCATACTTATCATAGTACTATTCTTCATCTATAGGATCTTCAATGAACTGTCTTTTACCATGAAGAACAACCGACCATTTATCATTTGTAGTATCATCGATATAAAATACTTGTTTTGTCTGTGATGCCAATATGAATGGTTCACCCTTCTCGCCAATCTTTTCAAAGTTCACTAAATTGAAACCCAATTCATCCACTATAACTCCTTTGGTGTTATCAACTCAATTACATTTGAAGAGCGGAATTCTGAAATCTATGTAGTCAAACTCCCATATGTCTTCAATGACACCGTAATATGATATTTTAGCTTCACGTGGACTCTTATCCGTTACACTTGCAAAAAACATAGTCGATGCTTGAAGGGTGACCCCACTGTTTTGGACGACACTCTTATCATCTTGGCGCTTTGTGTAATATGTGAATCCATTAATGTCATACCCTTCATAAGACATAACAGTCAATTTCGGTTTAAAGGCGAGGCATTTGATAGTTTCAGTAATATCATCTGGTGTTTGAGATAGTTGATGTAAGACTTTATCTTCAAACCACTTAATAAATGTCTTGTTATGCTCTCTAGCAAGCCACATTGTATTGGCTCGAGGATATTGTCTCTTGATGAAATTGGTGTGTTCCTCGATATAAACATTCACTTCGTCCATGTTGTGTAAAATATACAAGTGACCTTGTTCCAACTGCTCACGGCTGATTACTTTCACACGTGATCCCAAAATTACTTTGCCAAATTGCTCGTCAATATTCTTGTCATTATCAGGAGTGTCATTACCACTGAGAAAGTCATTGCAAAAATCCATAACCTCTCTCGCCACATAACCCTTGATAATACTCCCTTCAGGCCGATAACAGTTTCGAACATTTCTTTTAAAAACGCTCATGTATCGTTCAAAGGGATACATCCAATGCAAGAAAACTAGTCCCAACATTTTCACTTCCCTATTCAAGTGGACAACAAGATGTACCATGATATCAAAGAACGACAGAGGAAAATACATCTCAGGCTGACATAGGGTAACAACCACTTCTCTTTGTAATTTATCAAGAGTATCATGGTCAATAACTTTGCTGCATAGACTATTGAAAAAGAAACAAAGTCTGGTGATTGCAAACCTTACATGCTTTGGCAATATAGATCTAATTGCCACAGGCAATATTTGTTGCATTAGAGTGTGACAATCATGATATTTAAGACCTATCAACTTTAGATCTTTCATTGATACCAATCTATGGATGTTGGATGAGTAACCCTGTGGCACCTTAGCATTTACCAAACATTCACAAAAAGCTTTCTTCTCCTTTCTAGACAATGTGTAACAAGCGGGAGGTAAGTATGTTCTCTGATTTTCCATTTCACGAAATTCTGTTAATTCTGACCTTATTCCCATTTCTCGTAGGTCCAGTCTGGATTTTATCCCATCTTTAGTCTTACCTGGTATATTCAATAAAGTACCAATGACACTATCACAGACATTTTTCTCAACGTGCATGACATCAATACAATGTCTGACTGTCAAACAACTCCAATAAGGAAGATCCCAAAATATTGACTTCTTCTTGAATAAAGATTTGTCACTCCATGTGGCCATAGTACATTGTGATCTCTTACCAAATTCATTGACAAAGTATTTTACTCTTTCATAAACAACCTCCCCTGGTATAGGTTTAGGTGCACTCCATTCCTCATTCAATCCATTGAATGCTTTGTGCTTCCTACGATACGGATGGAATTTTGGAAGAAACCTTTGATGACCGAGATATACAGTCTTACCGCCATGTTTTAGTCTTGTTGAATCAGTGTTCTCTTCACATATAGGACACGCTTTAGCTCCTTTGACACTATATCCAGACAAATTCCCATATGTTGGAAAGTCATTAATAGTACAAAACAACATAGCATGCAAATGAAATGTCTCTCTTCGTGAAGCATCATAGGTCATCACACCTTCACCCCAGAGTTTCTTTAAGTCATCAATCAGAGGTTCAAGATAAACATCGATGTCATTTCCAGGTTGTTTAGGGCCCGATATCAACAACGACAACATTATGTACTTATTTTTCATACACAGCTAGGGAGGAAGATTGTATATAACAAGCATGACTGGACAAGTGCTATGTTGGCTGCTCAATGTCCCGTATGGATTCATACCATATGTACAAAGCCCAAGTCTTAGAAACATGACTTCTTCACCAAATTCAGGGTACAATAGATCAATCTTCTTCCACTGTGGGGAATCAGACGCATGTCGTAGGATCCCATCATTATTTTTCTTAACATCTGCATGCCACCTCAAATTCTTTGCATCTATCGGATTGGCAAACAAGCATTGAAACCATGATATTATAGGTAGATACCACATCACCTTGGCAGGAGAACTAGTTTTGGACTCCCCCGAAGTCGTCAATTTATACCGTGACGCACCACATTTTGGACAATTTTTCAAATCCACATAGTCCTTTTGAAATAATACACAATCATTCAGGCATGCGTGTATCTTCTTGGCATCCATTCCCATTGGGCACAATAATTTCTTTACCTGGTATGTTGCGATTGGCAGCTCATTTCCTTCAGGAAGCATTTCTTTCAACAAAGACAACAATGACATGAAGCTCTTGTCGCTCCATCTATTGTTAGCTTTCAGCTTATACAATCTCAACATAGCGCTAAGCTTCGTAAACTTACAACATGTGTATAACGGTATCTCAGCATCATGCACAATGTTTCTAAACATGGGAGGTGGATCAGTGTGCTCTACCCCACAACTATCCATCATCGCATCAATGATGTCTACTGGAACTGGTTCATTCACATCTATGTCATCATAGGCAATTTCTTCTTCCACATAAGTACTGCTATCGACATCCACTGGTTTTGGGTTTGAAATCTCTCCATGCCAGTGCCATTCTGTATAGCCTTGTATAATCATGTTGCATATGACATGACTTTTGATTTCGTCACCAGTGCTGACTTTCAAGTTGTTACCGCAATGCCTACATGGACAGTAGAACCTATCTCCAGGTTGTTTCCTATGTTCCTCGGCAAATCTAATAAACTGTTCAAGACCAAAAATAAACTCTGGGGTGCAGCGATTGCGAATGGACATCCATGATCTATCCATTCTATGATCAAAGAGAAATCAAATATACATTACAATAAGATTAGGGTCTAGGGTTAACAAATACATGTGATGTCATTCTTATATATAATAAATGTGTACCACCTATCCCATTCTTGAACACCTAATCTCACTAGTAAGTGTATAATGTGTATTGGGTTTTCAAGAAAATTTCGGTAGCATTTCCCTGTTATTCTCCAAGTACATATGTACTTAGAGAACAAATAGGGAAATGCTGCCGAAATTTTCTTGAAAACCCATTACACATTATACACTTACATCCTAAGTGAGATCAGGTGTTCAAGAACAGTCCCAAACCGGGGACTATCTAAGATTTACTCCTAATGAGTAAATCTTGGACGGGTTTCTAGGCCAACAAATACATGTGTTGTCATTCTTATACCTAAAATCCTAGTTCTTCAAGTTAGGGTGATTATTGATGTCTTTAAAAGCATGATTGGCAATTTAGGGAAAAGTTCATCATTTACATTCCAAGCATGTCACATGTGTGCATTACAATTCATCATTAAGCAAGAAGGGTGATTAGGATTCTCAATATACTCAACAATGAAACAAGTTACCAATTTCATAGTTAGGACGGTAGAGATACCCTAATTAAGATCCAGATCTAATGGTTCATAATGAGCTTGTGATAAAGTTACATCACTATAAAGTTACATCACTAGATGACTATATAATTTCAAAAGTAGTACACAAATAAATTCAAATGATTAGATAACTAAATAAAAACAGTAGACAAAAAAATACAAATAAGTAGATGAATAAATACAAATCTATTGATAAACAAATATAATTCAGTAGATGATGATCAATTAATTGCTGAATCAGTACATAAATAAATACAAACATTAGATGAATACATACAGATCAATTGAAAAATAAAGTTAAATCAGTTGATAAATAAATTTCATCAAGTAGATGATTAAATCATAACAAAATCAGTACATAAATAAACACAAATAAGTAAATAACTTAAAAAAAATGCCCAGCAGCAGCCTAGGCGTGCCTTGGCACCGCCCAAGAAGCCACCGGAGCAGAGGAAGAAGGAAGAAGGCAGGGCAGGCATACCTTGAGGGCAGAGGAGAGCAGCGGTCGGAGCAAGACCTAGCAGCAGCTGGCAGCCAGCGCCGACGGCGAGGAGAGGAGAGGAGAGGCAGGGAGGGTGGTGTGGAGAGGACAGCAGCCACCGACGGGGGTGGCGGCGAGGAGAGGAGCGGCGACGGTGAGGAGCAGCGATGGAAGGGAGAGCAGCAGGAGTGGCGGCAAGGGCGTTGACCAGGAGTGGTGGCGGCGTGGGGGAGCAACGACGGCGGGGGCAATGACGGCGTGCGGGGAGCACCGACGGCAAGAATCGTCAGACCTAGAAGAGAATTCACAATGGAATAGAGACAATGGGGAAAATTCTATTTCGCTGGGCTATTAACTGTACCATAGGAGTCGGTTATTCATAATAAACGACACATAACATTAAAGGAGTCGGTTCTCCACAAAAAATGACACCTATTCTGAATTATAGTTGTCGGTTTAACTACAAAACAACTTACGTCTATATACATGACCATAGTCGTCAGTGTCTTCCGAAAACCGACGATTAAAGGGTGTGAAAAATTCCCCGTGGACAACGCGGGAAAACTCATAAGTGTCGGTCAATGTAATAAAACCGACGAACAAAATGTATCCAATTTCTATCTCGCGAATAATCTTTAGTCGTCGGTTTATTTTTTATCAACCGATGCCATATGTTAAATTTTGGAGGTAATTTTTTTCGCTGGAAATTTTGGATTTGGCGGTTAGTTTTAAGCGTCCGTTTTTTATTAAGTAACCGACACTGAATAAAAGCGGTACCCATGTCTGGTCGCCGTTCATAGATTGGACGTCGGTTTATGTTATCAACCGATGCCATAGAGTGTAGGTGTTGGTGTATTTATACAACCGACACCTTTAAAAGTGACGTTATAAGCCATTTCTGTAGTAGTGCTTACTCTCTGTAATCTTGTCTTTTAACCTATTAGCCACAAAATTATATTTCCTTTTAGTAGAAAATACCATTTCTTCAACAATATTATGAAATTCATTAATTAAGCATCATATTATCTTCTTATTTGACTATATTAGTATTTTCTCTTTCCTCTTTCTTCATTGGGACTCCTTGGATCCCAAGAAACTCTAATATTTCGAAATCCTTTATATTGGATACTCATTATCCTTCTAGATGCATCTAAATGCATTATTCTTCATTATCTTGTTTTATTCTTATTAAAATATCTCTTTTTGAGGATTTCTCTTTATTATTCTTTTATTTTCCTCATTGGTATTCATTTTAACATTAGGAATCCTTGGGATATGAAATTCCACCAAGGATAACTCAATTATACCTCTTTTCACTTGTTTTCCACATTTTACCATTGTTTTCAATTTCTTTCTTAATAAAGAAATACTTAATTAATCTTTTCTTTTCTTATTGCCTTTTCTAGGCAACTATGGACTCCTTGGGACCCAAGGAACCCAAGAGGCACGAAATCCATCTTTGGATTATATTCTTTTTCCTTCTAGAGGTTTCTACCTCATTCTTTTCTCAAAAACTCAAGTATTCATTTACTAATTTAATAAGAGAATTTCCTTTCTTTATTTCCTTGTTATTGGGGCCAATAGCCAATAAATCCCACAAAACAACCATAAAGGCTATTGTAAACGAAATCCATTTATTCAAAATAAATTATATCATTATCCGTTCAAATGTCTTTAATATGAGAAATTACATTTCTCACCAATTGAACCCAAAACTTGGGGTTGTAACATCCTTCCCCTCTTATAGGAATTTTGTCCTCAAAATTCTATCAAGCAAATGAACAATTCAGGATAAGACTTTTCCATGTCCATCGTTGGCCCCTATGTGGCTTCACCTTACTCATGGCACTTCCAAAGAACTTTTATGATCACATATTCTTTTCTCTGAGTTCTTTCATCCTGGCATCTATAAACTGCACAGGTGACTCAGGCCATTTCAGCCTCCCTTGGGGCTCACTAGGTTCATTGCTCAACACATGGCCGGGGTACCTCACATAGTGCTCTAAATTAACTCGTCACACATTTCTTTATCCTGAGGGGTAAGGTTAACCTTCTCCACCAATCCATCTCAATGGACCCATGTATTGGGGACTCAACTTTCTTAGCTGTAGCTCAGAGGGGTCAGATTTTCATGTCACATATTCTCCCATAGTGAACTGCATGTCAGTCTACTTTGCATCCGCTCATGACTCCCGTCGTCTCTAGGCTCCTTTCAGCCATTGCACAATCAAAGAGACTTAATCTACACACACTGTGGTCCTTTTCTAACCATCACGTGTTCCTTTCACCAACATCACCTTACTAAAGTGGTGACCAACACAACCTCCCTTACAGATCTTCTTTAAAACTTGATACTGGCTATGGTGGTTATCATCATGTCTTACAAAGGACAAGAATTGTCTCTATGTATCACCCTGAACGAGCATACATGCTCTCATCAGACCCTCTAGTCTGGATCATACTAACCATTAGTTAAGGGTGATAAACCGTACTAACATCCAGTTCTTCATGTACCTACTCCCATCTTTTGGAAGGGAACCTTTAGGTCAAACTCAAGAACCTTTGAACTCGCATCATAGTGTAGTTGAACCATCTCTCTCATATGTAGTTCAACCTGATCTGTCCCTTGACAGTACTCTTTCTTTCTCATGTCATCTAGGTAAGGCAATCTACCATAACCCACATTGCATCTTGACCTTCCTTGGTCTAGGGGAGACTTATCACAACATCCATAGTGATGAACTCCCATTCCCTCTTGGGAACTCCTTATCCTCTATATCAATGCACTGGGCTACCAGTGTTCATCCTTCACCTTCTGTCATGCATGGAAACATACCACATGCAACCTTGTCTCCATCATCCATAATACTGCTACCACTCATTATCTCAGTAGTACCATGGTGTATGGTGATCTTCGAAATCATGATTTCATGTATGTCATGATTCCTCAAGATTGATTCCTCAGATACCCTAAACCACTCTCATCAGGATTTTATTACCTTCCTATCCAAAGAGGTGTACTGAGGTTCTATCACCATCCTTTCATTGCATCAAGGCCTAGGCTGGCTAACCAAACAACTACTAACTTGTTTAACATATCTTATTATATCTGAGTGTTAGCTAAACATTTCTTCTTTCTCAATCTTAGGGTTATACTAGCAACCTCTACTTCCTCTAGCCTCTAGCTAAACTAGGCAGCTATATCTTAACCAAAGCATCTATTACCACTTCACATCCTTAGGTGTTAGGCAAAGTCGAAGACATACACCTTCATGTATTCCACTTATTATCTCATCTCATCTCTAAGTCTATCTTCATCGAGAAAACTCTGAGCTCATCCTCTTGGTTTTTGAATTCAACCTTGTATGACTCATAGCTCATGATAAAAACATCCTCATAAGATGACTACATTATTCCTTTTATTGTTTGCAAACCATCCATGTATCATTCACTCCACTAAGGTATGTTATCATCTCTATCCTCATACCTCATAGCAATGTTCCAACTCGCATCATCTTTTATCCTTGGTGTATGGCATGCGTACGGTCCCATCTCTCCCTCCCATAATAAGAGGAAATAAGCATTTAGCGGCCGTCCAAACACAAAGTTCTTCCTGTTCCAAGAGTAGAGATGATACATCCCACATTGCCAATACACCTTCAAATCAAACTTGAAACGTGCAACTTATGTCTCTACATCACAAGGCTCTAGCAGAGTTTCAGGAATGACGACAGCCCCACAGATCACCACTAGCCTTGACTGTGTGCTTTTTCCTCACTCACGCACAAGCCAGAGTCAATTTCCTGACTGGTCACCCATCCTAGTACTACTCCAAGCTGAGCACGCTTAACTATGGAGTTCTTTAGTGATGGGCTCCCAGAAAAGGAGGTGCACCTTGGTGATATGGGTAGTCCAATCATTCCTTTTAAGATCATTTTATCTGAGGCCTCAAATCCTAGGATGTTATAATCTCCCCCACTTAGACTCTTGACGTCCTTGTCAAGGCTCAACTATAAGGCCTCATAATATTTCCCCATTTCAGTGCAGACCAACATGGCCCATGGACACCCAACTCCTGATCATGGAATACCAGTGCAAGGGTGACTACATCACCATGGGTAGCCCTTTCCTACATGTCTGGACCGTACGGCTCAAGACTAGCATGCCACATGTCCATGTGGGCCCTACCTACTGGAGGGGAATTGGCGCTGATACCAAATGTTACGACCCCACCTTCCAGTAACCCCCAATTAAGGGAGACCGAGAGGTCGAAGCCGCACACATCATTTCCAGATCAAAGGTTCGGCAATTAACCAAGAACAATTATTAAATTTTAACAGACTAAACTGGAAAGCTGTAAGAAAATAAACTTTTGCATACCTTTTGATAATAAAGATCTCTAAACTTCTATCCACGTGTGAATTCTACTCTAACTAATCCACCTTGTATTTTAATTCATATATTTCACAATATGGCGATTCACTATTTGTCCTTTTGTCTTTGTACCTAAAACGTCGACAAACAAAACGTCGGTCAACATAAAGGTGGTATGTGGGGGAAACAATAATGGTGCAACTATTCATAACAATGTATTGCAGCCAATTACCATTTAACAAACAATTTTACATTTTAAATATAACTGCGCGATCCATGCATTCCCTATCCCATGTGCTATCCCTACAGTGGACCTGGATGCTACTTTCCTTATAGTAGATCCCCATTAAACCCCTCATGGTCCCACCTATAGGTGAACCAGTTTCTAGGGTTGAGTCACATGGAACTACCTGTAAGTAGCCCACTCCTTAACTCATGGCATGCTAAAGGGTCTCATGGCACTACACTTGGTAGCCCAATTTCTAACCCACGATAACCCAGAACTTACTCTAGGTTATCCCTTTTTAGCCTTTACAAGCCACAGAGGTGGATTCGGATCTAAGCCAGTTATATATATATATATATATATATATATATATATATATATTCATGGTGATAATCATAGTCACTTTATAGTTGCATGAAATAAAAGGCATCCAACAGTTATTTTCAAGCAACCGATAAACACGTTTGGAAATCGTCATGAAACTAAAGCGATTATTCATAAGCGTAACCACATACCTATTCAGTAGATTTCTCAAGCTAATATCAATTCCAACCAAGAAAGAAATCCAAGCAAGTAATTCAGCCACATAATCAAGAATCCTGAAAAACACATGTACTCTGTTTAATACACACTTTATCAAGATTCTTTCTATTCAACTTGAAATTTCTTCCTAAGGTTTCCGTATCCATTTTAGGGTTTCATTTTGCATTTAAGGTTTCACTTCATTTACTATTTTAAACCCTATTTCTATTCAATTACTTACAAACCCTAATTTCATATTAAAGGCACACTTAAACATTAATTAAGCCCATTATGCCTCTTTTATGTTAAAACTATCATCTTTATCCTTTTAATCCATGGCAAGATCATTATACTCATTTATCATCAATTCATAGTTCATTATGGCCAAATTCACAAATGAACTATATATATCATTAAATCCACCTTTTATTCATTAGAAAACCCTAATTACTATATTAAGGGTATTTACCCATAATTAGGAATCTTTGTACTCAAAATAGATTAGAACCATCTTATCTCAGCTTTGTACATGAATTTGACCAATTAAAATCATTAAGGATCGTAATTACCACAGTTAGGGTTCAAGGTTCATTAAATCATATGGAACACTAAATTAATCAAATTACACATGAAGACCATCCTTTTAGATCTAATATTCCCTTTTTATTAACAACAAGTTAATATCTATTTTTAAACACTCACATAACCCCTTTCTAATTCATTAATCATCAAAGGTTAGGGTTTTTCATTGATTAAACTATTAAAGATAGCATCTTCATATACTTTTTGAATAGAAAGCAAAATTAGGCTTCAACAATAATCTTTTTGTGTTCCTCTCATTCTGAGGATCAATTTTCGTATATTACTTGTCCTAATCGGAGTTACCAATATTTAATTATGAATTAATAAAGGTATTACCTTTTCGGCCAATGGCATGATGCCACGTCGGCCTCTCCCATGCAACGTATGCTTTGGGAAACATAACCAATTTTCAATTTTTTCCCCTTGTTAAGTTGAGCACGTCTTCAGCCCGTGGAGGGGCAATTCTGTCCAAGCAGCCTTGTCATCTTCTTCCTCGTGTTTCCCAGTTGCGGACGCCCTAACGATCGAGGGTGCGGCTTCTCCTCCTCCTCCCTGACCTCGTCGGTCATCAGGAAAGGTCCTCCTCCCTCTGCCACACTCCCACGCACCTGGTGGTACCCTTCTTTCGCAACTAGGGGGGCTGGCCTACGTAGGCCGGGCATGCAACCCGTGACCAGCCTGGAAGTGCACTGTAGGTTGCTGCGTGATGGTGGCGGCTAGGGAAAGGTGGAAAACCACCCTAGATCCTAGGAGTAGCTCTGTGCCTCCACCAAGATCGTTCCACAGCCGCTAACGCTCCTGAAACCGCCATATTCTCTCTTGGTTAGGGTTAGCACGGAAAGAAGAAGGAGAAGAGGTTAGAGAAATGTGGGGTTCTCCTTCCCTTAGAACCAGGGCTCTACCCCTTATATAGGGGTGAGAAACGAAGCCCTATGTAGGCTTATACACGACTCAAAGAGTCCCTTTCCAAAAGGAATCATATTCCTTCTAAGAGAAGTATTCTTCTCTCTCCTCATTATCCTTTTGTTATGTTTTATTTCATGGATAATTGGAAATAT
The DNA here is from genome assembly GCA_963693085.1 of Alisma plantago-aquatica. Classification (NCBI taxonomy): domain Eukaryota; kingdom Viridiplantae; phylum Streptophyta; class Magnoliopsida; order Alismatales; family Alismataceae; genus Alisma; species Alisma plantago-aquatica. The sequence goes on along the minus strand of OY856412.1, from coordinate 924,112,499 downwards.
GAAAATCCTCTCCCTTACTCTCTGTAATCTTGGCTTTTAACCTATTAGCCACGAAATTATATTCTTTTAGTGGAAAATACCCTTTCTTCAACAATACCATGAAATTCATTAATTAAGCATCATATTATCTTCTTATTTGACTTTATTGGTATTTTCTCTTTCCTCTTTCTTCATTGGGACTCCTTGGATCCCAAGAAACTCTATTATTTTGAAATCCTTTATATTGGATACTCATTATCCTTCTAGATGCATTTAAATGCATTATTCTTCATTATCTTGTTTTATTCTTATTAAAATATCTCTTTTTGAGGATTTCTCTTTATTTCTCTTTTATTTTCCTCATTGGTATTCCTTTTAACATTAGGAATCCTTGGGATATGAAATTCCACCAAGGATAACTCAATTATACCTCTTTTCACTTGTTTTCCACATTTTACCATTGTTTTCAATTTCTTTCTTAATAAAGAAATACTTAATTAATCTTTTCTTTTCTTATTGCCTTTTCTAGGCAATTGTGGATTTATTGGGACCCAAGTAACCCAAGAGGCATGAAATACATCTTTGTATTACATTATTTTGCCTTCTAGAGGTTTCTACCTCATTCTTTTCTCAAAAACTCAAGTATTCATTTACTAATTTAATAAGAGAATTTCCTTTCTTTATTTCCTTGTTATTGGGCCCAATAGCCAATAAATCCCACAAAACAACCATAAAGGCTATTGTAAACGAAATCCATTTATTCAAAACAAATTATATCATTATTCATTCAAATGTCTTTAATATGAGAAATTACATTTCTCACCAATTGAACCCAAAAATTGGGGTTGTAACAAGTAATTTGTTATCCTAGATGGGAGAGGACATCAAAATTTGCATGTCTGATAATCAAATCAATGAGGGAAGACAAGGATCTGATGAGTAGTTGTTTTTTCTTATGCTACTTTTAGTCGTTGACTTCACGGTGAACATCCTTATCGGCAAGGGTGCCTATTAGAGTTTGTATTTGTTACATCTGTTGAGTGCCATGTTGTTGAGTATAAGAGTGCTATCTTGTCTAGAATCCTATTTATACAAGCCTTATAATCACTTTAAGACATATCAATATAATCAAATTTTTCATTCTTACATGATGTCAAAAGCCAAGATTCTATAAGAGAGAGAAAAGAAAAGACACTCCTAGCCGACAAGCAGAGACCCTTTCTCTCATGGTATGCGACCATAGGCCTTTTTCTTTTGTATTGTTTTGATCTTCTATTTTTCTCTTTCTTCCTTTATAACAATAAATTTCCTTATTAATGTAGTAGCATTATCAATTTCTTCCTTTTTGTCAATTTCTCTTTCTTAATTATTTGCAGTTTTCCTTTATTTTCTACCTCTCGTCCATTTCTTTTCTATTACTATCCATCTTTCTTATTTTCCCATTACACCTCCTTTCTATCCAAGTCAGCCATTTTCCTTCTTCTCAAAGTCATTGTGATGCCTTTTTTCTTCAAGGTAGAAACCTTCATCCTTCTCTAATTGTTTTGGTCTCTAGTTTGTTTACATTCTACATTTGTTTCTTCTTATACTTCTCTTCTTTGTTGTCCAAATCCATTAGTCACCAGTTTTCTTTCCACTTTGTCTCACTGTATCTATTTATTATATTTTCTTTTCTTTTCTCTTCTTGATTTCTCTTCACCTCCCTATCATATCCTTTCTCTTTTTTGTTTATAATCATTTCTAGTTTCATTACTGAACTTTACCCCCCCCCACTTTTCCAAACCATCATGGTGAACATCCTGTCTACACACTGTAGAGATTTGTCTTTCCCTTCACCCTCCTCCCCTTGTCCCCTTTACTCTCTGTAGGGTTTTGTGGGACAGAACAGGCAGTGGAAATAAAAATTTTATCCAACCACAAACCCATACCCAGCAGATCACATCAATAACTATGTAATGGAAAGGATGGTTTAGCAAGATATGTTTAGTCTCGAGGCTTGCTCAGTGACAATACCTCATAGATAGTGCGGTCTTCAACCACCTAGTTTTCGACGACGTCTGTGTAGATCCTAATGTAGACCCAGACTGCAGTTTCCAGTCGTCCTCCTAAGAGGCAGAAATCTCTCGCCTCTATAGATAGTCCACACGGACCACCAGGAACTCTAGTCATTCTGATGGACATACTAGAAGAAGTCGTCCCCCTCTGTTGACTTACTAGTCACTAACACACTCTCGCCCCTCCAATCATTTTTTTGTAGTGGTCTTTTCCTCATTGTACCTCCCTGGATGGGTAGAACTTGCTTGGGCTCTCTCGATTACTAAAACCAGATAGGACAATAACTTTATAGAGCAACTGATATTCTGAGTTGTGTTTTCTGAGAAGCCCCCTGTACTCCTCTATTTATAGTAGAGGGAAGGGTCACGGCTCCCTGTCTATATGGGAGTAGAAGGGTCTAGATTTTCCATGAACTGATTGTGTTGCGGCAAGCAAACTGGTCAGTTAATAACTGAACGAGTCGTTTGGGCGAGCCAATCGGTTCACCTAGTGAATCGGTCGTTTCACTTCCCATAATTTCCTACAATTGGTTTTCCTTATTCATTTCTAATTAATGCAAAGATTAATTCTTATCCCAATCGAATTGAACGAGTAAAATGAGGATCTTTTCTCATGAACAGGGAAACCCAACACTTTCTCATTTGGTCCAAGTGAACCGATCGGTTCACCGGTGTGAACCGGTCGTCTCACTAACCATGAGCCGATCGGTTCACCCAGTGAACCGGTCGGTTAGTGGTCCAGGTTGTGCAGAATTCAGTCAATGCAGTTCTCAATCAATCTGACACTCTAATCAGTTGGTTCAACATTTGAACTTGATGATTCTAAGTCAAGTCTATTTATTGAATGTTTAATTCAGTACCTAAACACTTTTGTAATCAATCTAAACATCATTCATGGATAAACTCCTCTTTTAGGTAATCCTGTGTGTGTGACCCTATAGGTCCCATTTCACGTTGGCAGTGAGTGTCCGTAACTAACTTATGACTTCAAAAACAAAGAGCGGTACCTAGTCGCACATCAGTGCTACCCAAGTGAAAAGGAAAGTCGGAGAACAACTTTCAACCTACAATATGTTATTGGTGTTATAATGAATGTATAGTTCCTTTGTCGCTGATACCTGAATTAAACTTGAGGCATGGACTTGTCATCCTCTACTAATGTTCAATTCATGTTTCTTGATTCAGAGTAGATTGTCTGAGATATATGTAAGCTCAATATCATATATTGACTTACATGTACACGACCATGTATTTCTCAGTCTCACTCCTCAAGTGGCCAGGATATCACACACTCCCTTAGGAGGGACAAATTCCATATCTATTACTCACAGTCAAAACCACGTGTGTCAAAGTCACCCAATCATCACCTTCATAACAACCCATATTTCAGGACTGCATTTGATGATGTCAAAGTGTACCCAACAACATGTGATGAGTGCAGTGATTTTAGGTCTAAGAACCACAGGCACCACCAATATAATAAGAGATGGTCCTGACTAACCAAGTGTGGTTTCCATGCATCACTCTTACGGTGGGTCTGTCTGATACATTATTCTCTAACATGTATCTATGTGCTTGGTTTGATATCATATATCATGACTGATGAGATTTTGTCATCAACCAACACACACTCTAGTCTTATGTATTATTTATGTCTATGGATATTTCCACAATAGTAACTGACTAGGGACATAACAAGAATGTATACTCTTAACATTTGTATGATCTCATTGTTCATGTCCTTAACCTGAAGACATACGTCATTGAGTAATATGATTCTTTAGACATCTAACATGTTATATCAGTATCTCCAAATAGATTAAAAATATAGATAGAAATTGCCTATATTATTATTCAAATATGCTATTACAATCATCATATGACTGGCTCTATGGGCATACATACCAACAGAATCCCATTTACACTAAGAGCCAATCACCCATGAATCTCAAGCCTTGTAATCTAGCATGACCATCATGCTTCTGCTGTGAAAGTGCCTTAGTCAAGGGATCAACAATATTGTCTTCAGTTGGTACTCTGTAAATCTTCACATCTCCTCACTGTACAATCTCTCATATGAGATGGAAATGCCTCTGTATGTGCTTGGATTGCTGATGTGATCAAGGTTCTTTAGCTTGTGCAATAACTCCATTGTTGTCACAATAAAGCTCAATTGCATCACAGATGCTAGGAACCACCCCAAGTTCAGAGATGAACTTCTTGATCCACACAACCTCCTTTGTTGCATTGGATGCAGCAATATACTCAGCCTCTATCGTATAATCTGCAACTGTCTCTTGCTTGGAACTTGTAACACCCAGATTTTTATAACACATGAGCAGAATCTATATTGTTTTTTCTTTCATCTGGGAGTGTCAAAAACATGATAATCATTGCAAGTAAAGCAAATGAAACACTTTGCATTGAGTAAAACTGATTCATACATAGTCCTTGATAAAAGGAAAACTATAACTCATCTAATATACACTGGTAACAAGACTATGCATAAAAAGAGATGTCTAAGCTCTGGACCGTCTCGGTAGATGGCACCGCACTAGGAAAGCTTGAAAATCTCCTAAACCTTTACTTGTTCTTTTGATCCTTAGCTGCTCTAAATCCTACAGACATCGCATCCCCAGCCATGCATTGGGAAAAATAGTCGTTAGATTAAGTGACATGAGTATTCTAAAATATACATTGCTAAAGAACTGAAACTGAACATTATAAACATGAAACTAACATCAAACTCTGAGTAAAATTTGTAACATACTCTCTCTTATTACTAAATCTAAATTCTTATCTTTCAACCTTATCTTTCTCTAGAGACATGTACCCTGGTACATGGACCTCAAGACCTACACCAAAGTTCAAGGTCATACTTATGTTATCTAATTCCCTCTCATCCTACTCATGGATGAGATTGTGGGCATGCTCTAAACTAAGGTATATTTTACTTATGAATTTTATCTAATTGTTGCCACCATTATACAATAAGTCTTCCTCTATTGACACCGAAGTGTCCTCTATGGTTCAATGCACCATATATTGGCACAACGTGCCCTCTGTTGACACGGAAGTGTCCTCTATGGTGCAACACACCCTCTGTTGGCATAAATGCCCTCTCTGACACCCGTAGTGTCTAGCGCAGTGCGCCCTCTAAATTGTCCTAGGACTCTCTAGTTAGGACTTATTATATAATGTATTACGTGAAGGTTTTGAATTAATTATCTGAAGTCTAGTCTTACTAAACTCGGAATCTGAACTTATCTAAAATTGAGTATTGAACATGTACTGAATTCTGAATCTGAGTCTTTTATTCTTAAGTGATAAACTAAATTTACAACTAAATATGAATATGGATCTCAATTACTGCATAATTGAGATTGGGTCTAAAACCCTTATCATGTATCTTTATTCAAAATCTAGCTACTCACGCCATGAGTAGTCTAAGTCTGAATCTAAATCAATTATTATTATTATTATCTAGATAAACCTTATTTTGAATCTATGATTTGATAGTATAACTTCATTGATACTAAACATAACAACTGAGTTTGAAGGCTTGGGAAGGAGTATCTTGTCTTGAATACATAAATACTAAGGATACAGATGTAACTTAAGTGAAGTATATGAAATTAACTTAATTATGACACACGATTTCTGACAAAATAACTCAATCTCTATTAAAATCTCATAAAAGGTAATCTTAATAAACTTAAATGTTAAACCTTAAATCACAGGATAGAACTCTTGGGAAAATGTTAACTTGCAACTTAATCATACTTAATGTGTCATAATCTTATAATTTACAATGTATTCTAATCCCAAAAGTACCTTTATCTTGGAAATTGGATCATGTCTGGATATGTCAACAACTTATGTTCTCACATTGTACTTGAATTATTAATTAGTCTAAGAAATCTAATTAATTTCTTAGTTCTTAGAACTCTACATATATAGGAAATATTGATAACATGTTCCTACTTACAATCTTAAAATAGAGTTACATCTCTAGATATGAGAAATCCTAATAACATACTTATACTAAAATCTAAATACAAAGTAATTCCAAATCATTAGCTAAGTATAAGTACATTACTCGCATATCTTATTTTGCAATCGTGCCCACTAATATATATCTTTTCTAAGAGATCTAATAGGAACATGATTATTTAACCTTATAAGGGGCCTGGTCCATGAATAATAACCATTTGAACAATATATCTCTATTTGAGTATATGAATTTACATAACAATGGGGGAGAATCTTGCTTGTATATTTTAACATTAAAATCTTATAACATTGAACTACATAATTCACAAAAGTCTTATCTCAGAGACATGTTATACTGAGCTTAAAATATGAGTACTCATGGGCATGAACCACTTACCTTTTGTGATGATAATGTCCTTAACTTAGTCTTGATTAATTGTTTTAAATCTTAATCACCTGGATATCATCAAAGTTCTATAAGTCCAAGTACATGTTTCCTCTTTCTATTTCTAAATCTCAAAACCCCATCTTCCTAACTTTATATACCAACTTTGGGTTCTTATTTATACTAAACATAACTTTAATCTAAAATCACCATAAAATCTTGGCATTGAAATTAAATAAACTCTTATTATATAGTCACTATAATCTTTATACTCAAATAAGACATAAATCGTCTTATGCACTCATATGAACATATAATTCATATAATGAGAATAATTCTCAAACATAGTCACATATTCTAAAAAACTGACTCAATTAGGTAATCAAAGTAGAATACCATCATGTTACTAATATCAGGCCTAAGTAGGCATACATATATCACTTATTGTGCCAAGATAATTATCTTTTATTCATACATAATGGTCACTCAGGTCTAAAACTAAATACTAATATAATATAATGAGAAACTCCATCAAATACCTAGAAAAAGTAATCATATAATGTCGTAAGGTCTTGTATAAAAATATCAGGTTGTTTCATAATCAAATCATGGGTGTAATACCCAAAATTCCCTTATTAGTTTTAGCATTAAAACTTAAGTAGAAATATAAAATAAGAGAGATCAGGCTTTGGAATCATACTAGGAATACCAAAATAATATTACTATATATTATTCATAAATTTCTAAAGTCATTTGCTATTTTTAATTAACAAAACATTGAAATCACATACACTCTAGAAATTGACTGGTAATAATTATCAGACATCCAAAGCGCACTCTGGACATATTTTTAGAAGATATTACACTCAAAGAGATTTCCATAGGTACCTTTTTTGTCCCAAACCAAGTTCTATATCTCAAGATATCAATTTTTGAACAATTACCTTAACAGAGTGATATTGGTCGTTCAACGAGATCCAATGGCTGAGATGGGTCAGTGTCCCAGCATCAGCCCAGGAGGATCTGGGCAGACCCGCTTCTCCTTCACCCACTCAAGAAAGGGGTCCTTCCCCTATTTTTCCTCAAGAACATAGCAACGCCCTAGAGAGATCGGCGGCCGGTGACTAGGCCACCCTCGCGCGAGGTGAAGCCTTCCTTGACTGTGGATTGGCTCGCCTGGATGGGCGGCACCGCAGATGCCAGCAAAGGGGCCATGATCAAAGCTCCAAGAAGGAAGAACTCATGGCTACCACCTATAGTCAGCCTATCTATTTCCCCACTTGATCTCCTTATCTACCTCACTGGTTTGTGTTAAACCCTAGATCTAAGCGTGTGAGATCCTACCCTATAGATCCCTGATATTTTTATAGCCTCTGATTCGAAGATGGTTGTGCGGATTCCTCCCTTCAAAGGGGTCTCTGCTCAAACCCTATAAATAGGGTTTGCGGCCTCTAGTCCACGCGGACTGGGGTCACCCCCTTTTTTATTTTATTTTTATTTTTCTATTTGATAGAAGTCCAATTTCTAGAAATAATTAAATATCCTAGTTCATAGCTCTAATTGATCCCAATTTTTGGTACAAACACTATATTACCATCATATTTATATGAGCAAGAGTTTAGGTAGAATCTAAGTGGATAGACAATCCAAAATTATCTTTTAAATTAAAACCAGATAATTACTAATTTAATCACCTAGCCCACTAGATAAATCAAAAAATCTAAATTTTCTCCCTTGGTCTTTTATATCAATTATCCATCTATCAAAATTACATTGAGTATTTATTATGAACACAGAATTCTAAATCCCCAAATTTGAACTCCAAGGACCCATATGTGAATCTTAATTGGCTCAATCATGATTGAATAAGGTTCTAAGGCCCCCAGACCATTCCTTGATCTCTCAAAAGGTCCATTATCTATTCTCAATTATGGAACTAAAGCATGAATCAATATTCCCTCAATGGAAGCTTTTATATGATACACTAGGTCAACATTACTTTACTTCCTTAATAATGAGACCTAAGTTGGTCTAGAGCTCAACCCAGTAACTCAAGTTTTCATATTATATATGTTTGTCACCTTATTGTTCACAAGAATAATTCATTCATATTCTACTACACCTGACTACAATAATACACATTTAAACCATTATGTGTGTATTGGTTGACCAGATGACTTGTATTACAAATTTGTGAACTTAATTACATACCTAGACATGTTGGGTTCATTAGGTCCCTTGGAATATACTTACTAGAAAACCCCACATTAAAGGCTTACATTAGCTATGAAATTAAGGAAGTTACAAAACTCTTCCAGCTCATAGCTCCATTGTTGAGGCAAAATACAAATCCCAACTACAATCTGTAATCATCTTTATCAGTTCGGAAGCTTGCATCAATGTAACCCTTTACCACCAACTCTTTCTCACCATCGTAAATGAGGAACTGATCCTTAGTCCCTGTTAAGTTTTGTAGGATGTTCTTCATGGTTTTCCAATGAGCATCTTCAGGATCTGACTGGTATTTGTTCATCATGTTGAGTGCATACGAGACATCAGGATGAGTACACAAAATTGTGTACATGATGGATCCAATTGCTGATGCATATGGAATCCCATTCATGTGTTCCCTCTCTTCACAAGATTTGGGACATTGAGCTATAGAGACAGTAACTCCATATACCATGCGTATGTTTCCTCTCTTTGAGTTCTCCATGTTGAACCTCTTCAACACTTTATCAACGTATGTGCTTTGACTTGGTCCAAGAAGCCTTATGGATCTATCTCTATAGATCTTGATTCCTAAGATATAGGATGTGTCTCCCAAGTCTTTCATTGAGAATGTATTTCTAAGCCATGTCTTTACCTTTTATAAAGTAGGGATGTCATTCCCCATCAATAGTATGTCATCTACATACAATATGAGGAATGTCGTCATGCTCCCACATACTTCTTGTACATACAAGGTTCATATTCATTTTGACTAAAGCCAAACTCTTTGACTTCTTCATCAAATCAAAGATTCCAACTCTGGGATGCTTGCTTCAATCCATAGATTGACCTTTGTAGCTTACAGACTTTATTTGCATCCTTTGGATTTAGAAAACCTTCAGGTTGTGTCATGTACACATCCTCGACAAGATTCCCATTAAGGAATGTGGTTTTAACATCCATATGATAAATCTCATAGTCATAGTATGCTACAATAGCAAGCATGAACCTGAGGGACTTAATCATGGAAACTAGAGAAAAGGTTTCATCATAGTCAACACCTTGAACTTGTTTGAAACCCTTTGCAACCAATCTGCCTTTATAACTTTGCACATTGCCATGCATGTCGGTCTTCTTCTTGAAGACCCACTTGCACCCTATGGGTTTTACCCTTTCACGTGGATCCACCAAGGTCCATACCTTATTGTTATACATGGATTCCATCTCAAATCTCATGGCCTCAAGCCATTTCTCAGAATTTGGTCCCTCTGTAGATTCTACATAGGTAGTTGTCTTTTGACCTATAACCAACTCATCGCCTTCTTGAGTCACAAGATATCCAAATCTTTCAGGCTCAAGGCGTGTCTTACTATATCTATGAGGTTCCTGTGTTACTTGAGGAATTTGAGATTCCACAACAGTTTGTGATTCTCTATGTTCCTCTTGTTCATCTGTTGGTTCAATTTTTCTTGTTGGTCTCAAACCTCTTTGAGTTCCACTTTCCTCCCACTGCTTCCTTTGGAAATAAACTCCTTTTCTAGGAATGCAACATTCATGGCAACAAACACTTTATTTTCAGTTGGGTGGTATAAGTAGTATCCCCTTGTTTGTTTGGTATATCCAACAAAATAACACTTATCATATTTGGGTCTAAGATTTTTAGGAAAACAATTATTTACATAAGCTTCACATCCCCAAACCTTCATAAAAGACACATCATGACACTTCCCATACCATATTTCATATGGTGTCTTTTGATCTGATTTAGATGGTACGTGGTTAAGTGTAAACGTGGTGGTTGTTGGAGCATGTCCCCAGAAAGAAGTTGGAGGATCGGCAAAACTCATCATAGATCACACAATGTCCAATAATGTGTGATTCCTTCTTTCTTATACACCATTATGTTGTGGTGTTCCAGGTGGAGTCCATTGTGATACAATACCACAGGCTCTCAGAAGGTCCTAAAACTCTTGGCTTAAGTATTCTCCACCTCGATCATATCAAAGTGACTTAATACTTTTGCCAAGTTGGTTCTGTACTTCATTCATGAAATCCTTGAACCTTTCAAGGGTTTCTAATTTATGTTTCATCAAGTAAACATACCCATACTACTGAATTCATCAGTAAAGGTAATGAAGTACTGATACCCACCTCTAGCATTTGTTCTAAAAGGCCCACATACATCAGTATGTATGAGTCCTAATAGATCACTCACTCTCTCACCTTTTCTTGAAAAGGGATCCTTGGTCATCTTTCCCAATAAATAAGATTCACATGTCTCTAATGATCCAATATCAAAAGAGTCCAGATAACCATCTTTATGGAGTCTAGATATGCGATTCTCATTTATGTGCCCTAGACGACAATGCCAAAGGTATGTTTTGTTTGAGTCACTGATTTTTTGTCTTCTAGTGTTTACGTTGTATACACTTGTCTATAGATCTATCAAATATAGGCCATAAGACATCGGGGCACTTCCATAAAAGATCCCATCTTTAGAAATGGAACATTTTCCATTCTTAATAAAAAAATTCAAATCCATCCTTGTCCAAACAAGATACAGAATGATATTCCTATTAATGGCGGATACATGATAGCAGTTCTGTAACTCTATTATCAGCCCACTTGGTAGAGATAAGTCATAGGTTCCTACTGCTCTGGCAGCAACTCTTACACCATCAGAAACACATAGTTCAACCTCGTCTTTTTCTTAAAGTCTACTTATTTTTAGATCCTTCACATTTGAACAAATGTGTGATCCACTTATGGTATCAAGTACCCATGACAAAAAAGTAGTAAAGTTAATCTCAATCATGTATACACCTGAAGTAGAGATCTCTATCCCTTGCTTCATCTTCCTTGATTCCCTTAATCTGCTCCATATTTTGAGTGTTGAAGATTTGGACCTTAGCTTGACCTGAGAACACTTCTAAGTCTTTCCTATGTCCTTGGATTCCATTCCACTGATCATCATCATGGACGTATCCTTCTTCATTTGTGCTTCAACATTTGTTAAGATGTCGAGCAGTTCTGACAACATTTTAGCCATGTTACACAAGTAGTGATACTTGATAAACATGATATATGATTTAGGCAACAATTGCAAAATCATATTCGTGGCCAACTCCTGACCCAAAGGGATTCCCAGTTTCTATAGATGTTCTATATGCCCAATCATATTGAGCACATGGGGGTAACTGGATTTCCTTCTGTCAATTTTCTCTCAATCAATGCCTTAAAGACATTATCCCTTTCTTGCTTGTCATGCGACTCATAGTCCATACATGCTAGAATGGGATTCTTTATGTCTATAGCATCATTGGCATGCTTCAAGTAAGCATCCATTTCAGCCTTAGGTGTACATAGAGTGGATTCTACAAGCACCGGTATCTTAGGAATATGCAGAACACTTCTCATAGTCCTTGACTAGTTATGGAAATATATCTCAATTAAATTGTCCAATTTCAATGATGATTTCTTTGCCATTTGATTCTATAAGAGAAATCATTTCACTTTGTCAAAACTCCTTTTGATTTAATGTGATTTGAATAAAGTTGATGATGTTTAATTAGGCCTTTAATTAATTATTGCTCCCACTATTTTGTTCAAACTGATATCCCTCACCATCAATTTGGAAGATTGCAGCATACAACCTACTAGTGAGCAAGATCCTAATTTTCTCTAAGTCACGGACTAGCTAGGGCTGTCACCCACAACTAGATTCTTTCAGGTAGGCAACTTTTTCCAATTGCATCCTATGAAACTCTTGATAGATGTCGTGCACAAATCTTTTTCATGTGCATCTCCATGCGTCAAGGTGCTTGATCTGATCAAGGTCACCTAGTTAAGTCCAACCCAAACACCAACACAATGAATATGCATCCTGTTAGGGAAGACCCACATATTCACCATCACACTTCCACGAGATGAACAGTGCACCACGCTAGGGCATTCCCACACTTAGTCGATCAACTTTTTCATGTGTGCTACTTTTGGAAGGCATATTGAACTTAATATTTATATTAAGGGGTTTGGTATTTATATACATATACATATCCAATCACCACATACATAGTATGTATCATATGCATGCTATATCCCACAAGAAAACATGCAAAACAATAAAGCGATGATTATGTCCATCCTATTTGCAATTCCTTGATCCACAAGGAATTACGGTCATCTAGTCTACATCACATGCAACAACCTATTGTTGATGAAGATATGTGCTTGGGCCATTCCAGTTTGATCAGCTCATCCTATGACTGATCAGCTAGCCTCCTGGCCGGTCGGTTGGTTGTCACCAACCGGTCGTATGGAACCTCCAGATGGTCAATTCATTGGGTCTTCAGGCTCCTCATTAGGCCACCAGTTGCTCATCTCGCACCATCAGTCAGTCGTCTCAGTCCCTTAACCGCTCGTCTGGGCGCCCACAGTTCTTCGACATAACAGGAAATAAACTTGTCCTACTTTTACATATTTCTTTGGGAAACCCTGAGTTACATTCGGGGGGAGCAAAGGTAGAAGAGAAGGCTCAAGTTATCTCGAGTTACATATAGAATATAAGAAAGGAATCGGTACGCAAACTGAGATGTAAACAACCACAACCAACCAAGCACACACATAGGGGTTTATAGGCCATAACCACGCTACACATCCACCATCAAAATCATTTTAGGGTGACACATATTGATTGCATATATATACCATATCATATATGTACATAGGGATTTGTGGTGTTTAATCGTATATGCACATTATCCAGTTAAAGTATGCACATCGCATGCAATAAATAAATGGAAAAAATTCAAAATCCAATCATATCACTTTATCCAAAAACATAGTATGTTGACTTGGCTCTGATACCACTGTAGAACAGGAAGTGGAAACAAAAATTTTATCTAACTACAAACCCATACCCAGTAGACCGCATCAACAACTATGTAATAGGAAGGATGGTTTAGCAAGATATACCTATTCCTGAGGCTTGCTCAGTGACAATACCTCACAGCTAGTGAGGTCTTCAACTACCTAGTCTTTCACTGCATTTGTACAACTCCTAATGTAGACCCATACTATGGTTGATGGTCGTCCTCTTGAGCGGAAGAAATCTCCCACCTCTATAGATAGTCCACACGGATCACCGAGAACTCTAGTCATTCTGATGGATAAACTAGAAGGATTCGTCCCCCTCTATCGGTGTACTAGTCACCGACACACTCTCCCACCACCAGTCACTTTTCTACAATTATCTTTCCCTCATTGTTCCTCCCTGGACGGGTAGAACTTGCTTGGGCTCTCTTGGTTACCAAAACTAGTGAGGACAACAACTTTGCAGAGCAACTGATGTTTTCAGTTGTGTGTTCAAAGAAGCCCCCAGTACCCCTCTATTTATTGTAGAGGGTAGGGTCAGGGTTCCCAGTCTGTTCCAGAGTAGAAGGGTCTGTATTTTCCATGAACTGGTTATGCTATGGTAAACGAACTGGTCAATTCATAACTGAACTAGTTGTTTGCGTAGGTGAGTCGATCAGTTCACCCAGTGAACCAGTCATTTCACTTCCCAGACTTGCCTACAATTGACTTTCCTTATTCATTTATAATTAATACAAAGATAAATTCTTATCCCAATCGAATTGAACAAGTGAAATGAGGATCTTTTCTCACGAACTGGGAAACCCAACACTTACTCGTTTGGTCCAAGTGAACCAATCAGTTCACCAGTTTGAACCGATCGTTTCACTGACCATGAGTTGATTGGTTCACCCAGTGAACCAGTTGGTTGGTGGTCTAGGTTATGCAAAATTCAGTCAATGTAGTTCTCAATCAATCTGACAGTCTAATCAGTTGGTTCAACACTTGAACTTGATGATTCTAAGTCAAGTCTATGGATTGAATGTTTAATGAATACCTAAACATTTTAGTAATCAATATAAACATCATTCATGGATAAACTCCTCTTCCATGTTAATCCTATGTGTATGACCCTATAAGTCCCATTTCACGTTGGTAGTGAGTGTCCATAACTAACTTAAGACTTCATAAGTAAAGAGTGGTACCTAGTCGCACATCAGTGCTACCCAAGTAAAAAGGAAAGTTGGAGAACAACTTTCAACCTACAATCTGTTATTGGTGTTACAGTGAATGTATAGTTCCTTTGTCATTGATACCCAAATTGAACTTGAGGGATGGACTTGTCATCCTCTACTAACATTCAATTCATGTTTTTTTATTCAAAGTAGATTGTATGAGATATATGTAAGCTCAATATCATATATTGACTTACATGTACACAGCCATGCATTTCTCAGTCTCACTCCTCAAGTGGCCAGGATATCACACTCCCTTAGGAGGGACAAATTCCATATCTATCACTCACATTCAAAACCCCATGTGTTAAAGTCACCCAATCATCACCTTTATAACAACCCATATTTCAAGATTGTGTTTGATGATGTCAAAGTATACCCAACGACATGTGATGAGTGCAGTGATTTCAGGTCTAAGAACCACAGTTACCACCAATACAATAAGACATGATCTTGACTAACAAAGTGTGGTTTCCATGCATCACTCTTATGGTGGGTCTGTCTGATACACTATTCTATAACATGTATCTATGTGCTTGGTTTGATATCATATATCATGACTGATGAGATTGTGTCATCAACCAACACACACTCTAGTCTTATGTATTATTGATGTCTATGGATATTTCCACAATAATAACCGACTAGGGACATAACAAGAATGTATACTCTTAACATTTGTATGATCTCATTGTTCAAGTCCTTAACTTGAAGACATACGTCATTGAGTAATAGATTCTTTAGACATCTAACATGTTACATCATTATCTCAAAACAGATTAAAGATATAGACAGAAATTGTCTTTATTATTATTCAAATCATTTACAAAGTATGCCATTACAATCATCATATGATTGGCTCTAGGGGCATACATACCAAAACTCTCCTCCTAGCCTCCTCACCTACTGATCATACTTGTCTCATTGTTCACCCTCCTCACCTTGTCCCCTTCACCCTCCTCCTAGTCTTCTCACCTTCTGAGCATAGCTGCCATCTTGTACTCTCCGAACCATCCCTCGTCATCTCTGATGGGATCACCTCCACCTATGGTTTATGATGCAGCCCTATTTTAGGGCTCCATCTTGTGTCATTTTGTATTTTATTCACATCTAAACATATTAGAATGTAAGTTAAATTCCGTAATGTGAGTATTATTATCAAATGCCCTTATGGATGTTTTTTGCATTATTTTTAGGTACTTGGACCATGCTTTGGATGGATGAGAGAGAAGGAAGTATTTCTAGGTTTCCTCCACTCATGGAGGGGTCCAAAGAAGGCCCCAAAGCTCCCTCAACCTACCCTCAATGGCCAAGATTTGACATCAAGCAAAGAAGTCCATTGATGATGAAGATTGAAGTTAATTTTCCTATTGAAGACCCCAACACGGCCGTGGTGCCAAGGAACGGCCATGCTGGCTAATGCACAAGTTACATGTAAGTTCCCAAGATTTACAAGCTACAACAATTTAGCCACCACGGTCATGCTACCTAGCACGGCCATGCCATGAAGCCCCCAAAATGGTCGTGCTACCCAGCACAGCTGTGCTAGCTGAAGACAAAATAGGTGTGCTAGAGGGAACAACCTCCTCTCCAACTCCACCACCACGGTCGTGCTACCCAACACGGCCGTTCTACCTAGCCTCCACCGCGGTCATGCTACCCATCATGGCCGTGCTACCAACCTCCATTTCATCACTTCAACCTATGATTTCCCACTTTCTTGAAACGGTCATTCCCAACCACCACAGTCGTTCCCGCCTCTACCCGCCACGGCCGTGCTACCACCTAAACCCTACCATTTTCTGCACTATTTTTCCAACAATGCCCCTACTTATACAAGTGCTTTCTCCACCACCTATATATACATGGGTGGCGGACACATCACTAGGTTAGCTGCCATTACTCCTCTCCACCCACTCCTTGAGCATTCATTGCACTTCCCTTGCATTTATGCTCTCCACCCACCATTTCCGCCATAGAAACCTAGATTTCTAGGTTTTCTACCATAACCCCCTCCATTTTCATGCCCATCACATACCTTAGAGGAAGGAGGTCACCCTACAACATCTAGGAGGTGAATAAGGAAGATTTACTTTGAGCTCCATGGAGTCCTATCCCTTCTTCCCATTTCTTTTGCCTTTTCTTTGATTATGTCTAGCTAAGCCCCTAGTGGTGGCCTATTTGGGGTAAAAATGTGACTTTTATACCATGTTGGGGGAGAATAACTTGTAATGAAAATAATTTCATTCTATGATGATCTACTTTGCATCTATCTCATTTCCCATTACCTTGCATGTGACTTTTGCTCTTAAACTTAAACTGCTTGCTTTGTGATGTTTGATGACACTTAGCTTCTAAGAGGAATTGGAGTGTATGTGGCAATCTTAGTAATGGCTCCTAGATCCAGTTAGTGGATCCCTAGCTAGCCCCCTTTATTCCTATATGCATATCCCTCCTTCTACAAGTGAGTGTGAGATCTAAGTGACTAGTGTAAGTGTGATTTGTGCAATTGCCTAGAGCTTTCTAAAGGCTATATGGCTAGTAGCATGAGGTGAAAAGATCTCATCTCTACCTCCATTCTTACCATTGGCTCTCAATTACCCCAATACCACTTACCCTAGAGACCTAGACTTGACAAGTCTGACTAGAATTACACCCAACCCTAGTTCTCTAACTAGTAGTATAGGGTACATTCTCATAGCACTTTCCTTGTTGTTTGGTTTGGTAATATGGATTGAATTGTGATAATTACTTGCCATGTTGACACCCCCCAACTAATATCAAAGAACATTCTCAAACGGCCCACCTACCTAATCCATTGCTTGAAACCCATCTTAATCTTCTTTCTTGTTAATGCTAGTGTAGCTTAAATGTCGTTGTTTCTTCTAGTTAATTTCTTAGTCTTGCTAGTTAGGGTTAATCTAGATCTTTGCTTGCTTTAGTGGTTAACTTAGCTCTTAGTTGCTAATTGCTCTATTTGTGTAGTGTAGTTAACATTTGCTCCTGTTTAGCTAATTTCTTAATAAAGTTCCTTAGACTTGCTTGCTTAGGATAATTTAGGGTTTGTGATAACTTAGATTTCATATTGCCTTTACTTGCATATTCCCTTAATTTAACATCCAAAACCCCTTTTAAACCCTTCAACCCTAGTATCTGCTCTAGGAACGCAGCCAACGCTAACTTAGCTCTAGCGCCTCCTCTGTACCTAAGGATCGACCCCTACTCTTACCTATCACCTATACTACAATACTACCCCATGCGCTTGCGGGTGACCTATTTAGTGTTGTGATCGAGTCTTGTTAGGGTTTTTATAAATTTCAAAAGATCCACACGTGTGTTCAAGTTTCGTTGGGCACATCTAATTGAATCTAATCAGTTAGTGTGCGCACCTCTGGCTCGGAAGCACCAAGCTTTTTGGCATCGTTGTTGGGGATAGAGGTGCTCAGCCTAGCTAGTTAGTGTAGCTTAGCCTTTCCTATTACCCTCATTATTGTTGTTCTTTATTCTTTGTTCACTTTTGCATATTACCATTATAACTTGGTTTCTTGTTGTTTGTTTGTGTATTGTGCATGTGAGATCTGTGCATGTGTCATATGCGTTCTACTTGTACTGACTTGGTTTTGTATGTACGACCTTGAGATAGGTAGGAGGAGACGCCAAATTTGTCACAACCAACACCGAGAAACCAAGATGGGTGACCACATGGCAGATAACAACCCTCATGGGAATGCTCAACCACCTCCACCGTAGCCCAACCACCCCCTCTATGAGTATTTCACCCCAGGGAACTACAATTCTCCCATTGCCACCCTTGTTGACCAAATGTCAAGTAAATAGTTCTCCATTCCACCCGCACTCCTTGGACTCCTCCCTACATATTATGGGATGGAGAATGAAAATCCTTACCATCATATTGATGCCTTTCTTGAGACTTGTTTCACATTCCGCACTCCCGCTGCCACTGATGATTCCATCTGGAGGACCCTCTTCCCATTCTCTCTAAAGGAGAAAGCCAAAGAATGGTACATTTCTAAGCTGGTGTTGGTGACTTGCAATGCGGTCAAAAATTAGTTTCTCAAGAGGTTCTTTCCAATTTCCAAGCTGACTCACATGAGAAGATGTATCACTACCTTTGCCCAAAAATAAAATGAACCTTTCCACGAGGCATGGGAAAGGTTCCAAAAGATCCTTCACAACTGCTCCCATCATGAGGTACCATTGTGGCAGCTAGTCCAAGCCTTCTACATCGGGCTTGAAGAGTTAAGCCAGAACAATGTTGACTCATCATGTAGAGGCACATTCATGGCGAAGCCACCCGAGGAGTCGTGGCCATTATTTGAACACCTTGCTGAAAATTCATGCCATCGAGTCTCTACTAAAGGGGAACATTGCAGTCGGAATTTCAACCCTCCACCTCCTCCCGTAGCTCCAACCTACACCGTTGCCAACCTCAACATGATGAAGGTGATGGCAGACATGATGAATATGATGAAGAGCCAAGCTGGTGGTTCTTCTAGTCAATCCACCATGGATGTTGAAGTCAAAGAAGAGGAAGTTCATGCTTTGCACTCTTTTGTCAACCGGAACAATCAAGGTCCTATGTCCAACACTTACACTCTCGAGTGGAGAAACCACCCTAATTTTTCATGGAAACAACAAAATGAAGATGGTCAAGGACAAGGGTAGCCAAGGCCACAATATAGATCCAAGTTTGAAGATGAAGTGCTTGGAAGATTGAGGAGTTTGGATGAGGTAAAGAAAGATGTATCATCACATGGGCAGCCATCATCCATCTTGAGAAAAGATTGGACCAAATATCTCTTTTGCTTGGTAGGAGGAAGGAAGGAAGACTCACGTCTCAACCAATACCAAATCCAAAAAATGATGGCACTTTCCTAGAAAATGCTCAAAGTTCATACGCTCCACCTTCATATCAAGCAACACCAAATCCCTAAGTTCCACCACCTCCTCAAGCTCCTCTCAACTATCAATATGCTCCACCTCCACCTCACTCATACCAACAACCACCTCCGCAATACCACCCCTATACACAACAACCACAACCACCACAACAAATACAACCACAATTCATCCTTCAAAATCCCAACTCACCCCACCAAACACCACCACCACTTCAACAACCACAGTCGAACCCACAAGCTTCCTCTTCCTCCACCCATGAGCATGTGAAGTCGGTGACAATTTTGAGGAGTGGCTAGACTTTGGAGCAGCCTTGTGATAATGTTTTTGTTGATAGAGCAACCAGTGAGGATAGAGGTGATATTATGATTAGACAGGTTGATACTGAAATATAGGTTGATGATACTATGATGAGAATAAGAGTTGATAGTGTGACATCGGGCAGTGATACTGTGATACCATAGTCACAAATTCGGTATTCGGGATACGTACGGCCAAGTTGAAAAATTCAGAAATCGGGAATTATGCGGAAAATTCGGATAAAAATCGGTCAACGTACAGTAAAAGTTCAATCAACTATTCAGAAAAAAGTCGGCAAAAGACGGATTATATATATATGTACATATACATAAACACATACAAACATATATATACACCCACACATATAATGATTTAAAATGACTCAACATCAAACTGATTACCCTAATATTGGAAGAAGGAGAAGAAGTGGGAGCAGTAAGCAACAAGCACAAATCAGGGAAAGAGGGGGCAGAATGGAGGAGGAAGATGGAGCATACATGTAGAATGTCGAGGGTTACTCTTGGCTCAGGGTGTGTCAGGGATAGAGGAGGAACGTTGGACGGTTTAGTGGAACCCTGCTACAAGTAAAAAAATGATGTGGAAAAAACAAATGTGAAGCAAAAGTACATAACTGTATAAAACGACAAAAAAATGTATTGAACTCGTTTAAAACGCAATACGTGAATAAAACGTGAATTAAACATGTTTAAAATGTATTATTCGGTTTGGAGTTTAAAACGGCCGTCATATACGGCAGGTGAATTATACGCGTTTTAAACACGTTTTTTTGAAGAAAAAAAACGGAGTATATTGTGACTATGTGTGATACCGAGCAGTGATAATGTGATTCTTGTGATTCCAGTTGATGATTTTGTTGATACGAGCCGTTTGAGAGCCCAACTCCCCCCATTTCCTGATGCTCTTCAGGAGCCTTCTATTGAGAGAAGAAAGAATAAACATGTTGAAGATATCATGGAAACCTTCAAACAAGTGAAGATAAACATTCCTTTGCTTGATGCGGTCAAGTAAATCCCTTCCTATGCTAAGTTTCTGAAAGATTTGTGCATTTTTAAAACTAAGACAATGGGGAGAAAACCCAAGAAAGTCAAGCTCATCGAGCAAGTGAACTCAATTCTATAGCACACCATGCCAAGAAAGAGGAAAGACCCTGGGCTCCCATCATTTCATGCTACATTGAGGAACATCGCATAGACCAAGCCCTTCTAGACGTGGGTTCTAGCATTAACTTGAGGTCGTATGATGTGTTTGTAGAGCTCTAAATGGGACAATTCAGTTCGGCTTACTGTACTTAGTAGTTGGTCGTCTGATCATTGAATATGCCTAGAGGGAGTGTTGATGATATGCTTGTTAAACTTGAGGATGAGACTTATGCTTTCTTCCCCACTGACTTCATTATTTTAGATATGGAAAAGGACACAAGAAGAGTACCTATCATCTTGGGGAGGCCATTCTTAGATACAACTGATGCAATGATTCATTTGAGAACTAGGACTATGTATGTGACATTCATGCACATGAAGACCCAGTTGAACATCTTTAAATCTTCATCTAGAGTCGAGGTGATAGGAGCCAATGAAGAAGATTGCTATCTTGTTGAATGCCTTGATGAGATTATGGAGGAGTGCCTACCTGTGTGGATTCAGACTGCCACTCAAGGTAGAGGTTTGGAGCCAATAGTTGAGTTCCCAGATGATGATAATGAAGAGGATGAAGTGAATGAGCTAGCCTTGGTGGCTGTAAGTGAAGACCTCCCATCAATTTCTGAACCATTAAAGAACTTTCTTGAAGAACCTCCAACTCTTGAGCTAAATTCACTCCCAAAAGGAGTGAAGTATGCTTTTCTAGGCTCCAATGATACCCTCCTGATGATCATTTCTTCCATTCTCTCTCTGAAACAAGAAGAGGCATTGATGAAAGTCTTAAAGAAGAATATTCAAGCCATTGGATGGTCTATTACTGATTTGAGGGGTATTGACCCCTCCATTTGTGTGCACATAATCTATTTGGAGGATGACACAAGGTTGACCAACCAAATGCAGAGGCGGTTGAATCCAAAGCTGAAGGAAGTTGTAACTCAAGAAGTTGTGAAGTTGCTAGATGTTGGGATTATTTATCCAATTTATGATAGCACGTGGGTGAGTACCATCCAAGTTTTACCTAAGAAGGGTGGAATCACAATGGCAGAGAACGTGTATGGTGAGCTTATGTTAGTTTGATAACAATCAAAGTGGAGAATGTATGTTGACTACAGGAAGCTCAATGAGAAAACCAAGAAGGACCACTATCCTCTCCCATTTCTTGACTAGATTCTAGAGAGGCTAGCGGGGAAAAGCTTCTATTGTTTTCTTGATGGATACTCTGGGTACTTCCAAATTGATGTGCATCCTGCAGACCAAGAGAAGACAACATTCACTTGCCCAAGTGGTACATTTTCTTATTGGAGAATTCCATTTGGGTTGTGTAATACCCCTTCTATGTAATGCCCCTTCTACTTTTCAGAGATGTGTGACCTCAATCTTCACTGATATGCTTGATTCATCGCTTGAAGTGTTCATGGATGATTTCTCAGTTTTTAGTTTAACCTTTTATGAGTGCTTGCTCCATTTGGTTGTTGTTCTTGAGAGATGCGTCAAAGTTTTCCTAGTGTTATCATGGGAGAAGAAACATTTCATGGTACCCTAAGGCATCGTTCTAGGGTATCGGGTTTCAAATGACGGGATTGAAGTTGATAGGGCCAAGGTGGGCCTCATTTCTACACTTACCATTCCTTCTACCATAAGACATGACCGATCTTTATTGGGACATGGAGGCTTCTACCGCCGCTTCATCAAAGATTTTAGTAAGATCTTGAGATCTCTATGTCACTTGTTGGAGAAAGATGTTGAGTTTCATTTTGATGACAAGTGTGTTGAAGCCTTCAAACACTTGAAGGAAAAGCTAGTTTCTGCTCCTATAATGCAGCCCCCAAACTTATCTTTGCCATTTGAGATCATGACTGATGCATCTGACATGGCAGTGGGGGTTGTGCTGAGCCAAAGAGTTGGCCATATTCTGCATGTTATCTACTATGCCAGCAAGACTCTAGATGAAGCCCAAAGAAACTACACGACTACCGAGAAAGAGTTGCTTACGGTTATCTTTTCTCTTGACAAGTTTAGATCATATCTTCTACAAAACAAGATGATTATATACACAAACCATGATGCCTTGAAATATCTAATGGAAAAGAAAGACTCCAAGTCGAGGTTGATCCATTGGATATTGTTTCTTCAAGAGTTCGATATTGAGATTATAGACAAGAAGGGAGCAGAAAATTCTATCGCCGACCATCTCTCCCGAATTGAAGCACCTTTTGATGACACAAGTAGAATCAAAGAGACAATGCCACATGAGAAGTTGTTCCTACTCTCATCCACTCAAAGGTTGTGGTATAAACACATAGCTAACTTCTTAGCTAGTGGAAGGATACCAAACACTTGGACGAGGGAGAAAAGCAAAAGGTTGTTTGCTATGGCCAAAAAATATGTTTGGGATGATCCTCACCTATTCAAGTATTACCCCGAACAACTTATTTGGAGATGTGTTCCAGAGATGGAGCAGCAAGAAATTCTATCTATGTGCCATTCTTGAGTTTGTGGGGGTCATTTTGGTGGAAAATGTACTATGACCAAGATTCTCCAAAGCGGATTCTATTAGCCCTCCTTGTTCAAAGACTCTCATGAATTTTGCAAGTGTTGTTTGAAGTGCCAAAAGGTGGACACTATCTCTAAGAGAGACATGATGCATCTATCACCCATTCTTGTGGTGGAGGTGTTTGATGTTTGGGGGATTGACTTTATGGGTCCTTTTCCCATTCTTTTAGATATGTCTACATTTTAGTTGTTGTTGTTGATTATGTGTCAAAGTGGATCGAGGTTGTTGCAACAAGGACAAATGATCAAAAAGTGGTGTGTGACTTCATGAAATTCAATATCTTTAGCCGGTTTGGTATTCCAAGAACTATGATTAGTGATGGGGGAAGTCACTTCATCCATCGCACCTTTGAAGGCTTGCTTAAGAAACACGAAGTGAACCATCGTGTGGCTACTCCTTACTACCCCCAAATAAGTGGTCAAGTTGAGTTGGCCAATCGGGAGATAAAGCTCATTCTAGAAAAGATGGTGAGACCAGACC
Organism: Alisma plantago-aquatica; assembly: GCA_963693085.1. Lineage (NCBI taxonomy): Eukaryota > Viridiplantae > Streptophyta > Magnoliopsida > Alismatales > Alismataceae > Alisma > Alisma plantago-aquatica. The sequence goes on along the minus strand of OY856412.1, from coordinate 924,088,377 downwards.
GCAAGGATTGGTCACTGCAACTCAATGAATCTTTATGGGAATATAGGATTGTATTCAAAGCCCTGGTTGGCTCCACACCGTTAAAGCTTGTGTATGGCAAAAGCTACCATTTTCTGGTTGATATGCAACACAAGGCATTATGGGATTTGAAGGCCATGAACTTTGATGGAGAGAATGTTAGAATGAAGAGAAAGCTTCAGCTGAATGAATTAGAGGATATGTGCCATGAATCTTATGAAATGTCTAAGTGCTACAAAGAGAGAACGAAGTTTCTACATGATAAGATGATCAAGAAGAAAGACTTTGAGCCCAGAAAGTGGGTATAGCTGTATAACTCAAGGATTAAGTTCTTTCCCAGAAAACTCTAGTATAGATGGGAAGGGCCTTATCTCATAAAAAAGGTGTATCCATCCGGATCTGTGTTGATTTGTGAGAAAGAAGGAGCTAAATAATTCACCTTGAATGGTCAAAGATTGAAATTAGTTATGGAAGTAGGTCTATACAAAGCAAATCAAAGTTTTGATATAGTGATGTTAGTGGAAGAACATCAAGTTGATAAGTAGATGTGCTTGAATGCACATGACAAAGACATTTACTTCAAAGATGCTTTGGGAATCCCACAGAGATGAATGAAGTCAAGAATCAATAAGCCCGGCTGAAGGCGTAAAATTTAGCGCTAGTGGGAGGCAACCCACCTAGGATTGGGAGCTTTTTCATCCAACCTTCTCTTTTTGATACTTTTTCTTTCTATTCCACAAAACACACACACACTTGTGATTAATAGTTTTAGTTTTAGTTTTGATGAAGTAATAGGTGAAACAGGTGCAAGTTGAGAAATGTGGCACATTCAGTGAAAATGATTGACACAACATCAAGGGGGATCGTTCAAGATGATTGGATTATGAGTGTTGGAAATATTTGATGATATCTAACAAATTTTGAACTGATAGGTACCGACAACATCGTGCTGGCGTGGAATGGTCGTGCTGGCTAAGTGGATTGCAACAGGGGAAGTTCAAGTTTTGTCCATGAGCAGCACAGCCGTACTGGCATGGAACGGTAGTTCTGGTCAAGTTGGATTCAATAGAGAAAACTCAAGTTTTATGCGTGGGAAGCACAACCGTGCTGGCCTGGTCCCAGTGCTTAAGTTGCTCGATTTTTCCCAAGCTAGCACGACCCAAATGTCATTTCCGTGAGCCAGAACGCATGTTCCACGCAAAGAGGTGATTAGGACGAGCTCCATTCACCCCCAAATCAACTCCTCTTGCTCCCAAACTCTAGATTTGAGTAACCTTTGGCCCCCAATCACTTTACCATACCTCCAGCTCCATTTTCCACCCTCTACTGCCACCTTTTTCTCCACTTCCATGGAAATTCCGCCCCTAAAGCCGGAGAGTTCAGTTTTTGCTGTTCTTGCTTGATTTTCACAAAAACTCCTTATAAAGATGAAGAGCATGGGCAACGCAATCAAGAAAGGAGTGGAGAAGACAATGAACATCCTCATCGAAGGAAAAAGTCACAGAAAATGGGCCACCAACTTGTCTCAACAATCCGACAGCGCTTCATCACCGTCAAATTCGATTTTGCAATCCTTTCGAAGGTCAACATCGATGAGTGGCTCCCAACACCGATCCTCCTCCAATGGCCACACCACAGATCCAAGCTACAACAACCTCGAAGAGGAGGAGGAAGAAGAAGAAGAAGAAGAACTAGAGAACATAGTGGACTCGGTGGAAGTTGATGCGTCGGTGCGTGAAAGAACGGCTAAGAAGACAGTCGAGGCATCCTCCTCATGCTTACTGCCATGACCGACTCTGGAAAAACACTCCACCTCATCAACACGACCACATGCCGCATAACACCCCATTAGGTGTCGGTTGGTGATTGAGGAAGAGGTCATAGATGCACCCGTCCAGATGGTGTCCTTGAACTTGGACACAAGTTTGGGGTCACACACATATGAGGAGGAAGATATAGATGACATTGAAAGTGAGGATATTGAGGATGAGTCAGTGGACTTTTTGTCTAAATTGGAGGAGGATAGGATGAAGTGGGTTGGAAAGCAACCCGAGGAAGTTGCATATGGGAGAGGCACAACAAGGCGAGTGTTCACAAGGCCACTTCACCCCGAGTGCACCACTAGGAGGGTGATTCCCACAAGATATGCATGCCGCAACACCATGCAAGCCCTAGGAATGCATGTTATTGCCAAAGATCTCTTGAAGTCATGTGGATTGTATAAATTGTTGACTACTGTAGAAGAAACATACTTAGAGACAACTCATGAGTTTTTTGGGTCTCTAGAGAAAGTGTAGTATCATGGGGAGGATGCAATCAATTTTAGGCTCAATAACTCCACTCATGTGCTAACAGCCTCCAACCTCAACAAGATTTTTGCACCAGCACCAGAGATTGCTCAAAAGTTTGATGGAGGCAGGTATGACAAAAATGGAAAATACAACTATGCCAATATGTGGGAAACATTCACTGGTGAAAAATCCTTTGTAGAGGGAAAGTAAAAAAAACAAGCAAGATTTTCAATCATGCTTTGAGATATATTCAAAAAGTCCTCACCAATTCTATCTTTGGGAGATATGAAAATCAAGGCTATTGTTCTAAAAAAAACTTGTTTGTGATGTCAGTAATGGTGAGTCGTGGTTATGTTAATCTGGGGATGATGACGATTGATCCCTTAAAAACAATTCCTTCCAAGATCAAGTTTCCCTTCATCATGGGAGGGATTGTGACCACCATAGCAAAGACACTTGATTGTGATCTCCAGAACTTCACAAAGGAAGAAGGGGCCAAGTTGATTGATTTGAACTATCTTGTGAGGTCTCAGATGATTTCCATAAGAGACGAGAAGATCATTTACAACATGAACCCCAGATACCCTAGCATCACTATGGAGCTGCCTTATCATTCTTCTATCCTTCTTGAGGGTATCTAGCCATTAGAAAATCTACCAGCATAGTTTTCTAGATTTGAATGTGCATTCCCTAGAAAGGACTACAGAGACGTGACATTGGAGTTACCTGAGGGTGGTGGTGAAACAAATGTGCCAGAGTAGTAGTGTATACTAGAGCAGACCGCCGCACACAACTGAGAGAGGAGGACTTTGAAGCGCAACCACCTCCAACAATGCATACGATATGTCATCCATCCATGCACAGTTGGAGGCAATTCAGAATATGTAGCAGGATATGTGGTTAGGTCAACAACAAATGCATCACCAGATCAACCACATGTACCAGTTCCAGCATGCGTAGGTGCAGAGAAACCCCCAATGGGGGGAGGATTTTTGGGGAGCCCTTTCTGGTTATCAGGATACTTACCCGCCTCCACAGGCGGACTACTGGGGCCACTACTACCAGTACCCACCTCCACAGGATGGCCCACCACAGGATCCCACACCACCACAGCCATGCCTTCTACCCTATCTTTCCTAAGCTTTAGTTTCATGCTGAGTACAACATGATATAAAAGTTTGGGGTGGTAGGGAAGTAAGCCCTCAGTTCTCACCTTATTTTGTTGATTCCATGTTCCACCTAATCATTTTTTGTTTGATCTTAATCTATCTAGTGTATATTTTCTTTTGCTTGCATTCATGCATACATGTAGTTTACTTTCATGCATTTTTTGTGTATTTTTTCAAAAAATTGCTCTTTTTTTCACTCCATAGCATGCATTGCACTTTCATGTAGTTTTTTCTAATTTGTAGCTAGATTTTACTGCTTAATGTTTTCAGTTACCCTAAAGTAGGTTTAGATGTGATTGAATGCAAATTGGCACCATTTTGTCAAATTTTTCCCAAACTTGAATGTTCTTGCCTAGAAGCATGTTTTGACTTAATCTCCACTATTTGAAATGAAAATTTTAGTCTTTTGACAAATGCATGTTGTTTCTTAGAGTTTATTGCTATGTGGTCTTGATTGTTGACTTTTTACATGTGCACCACTTCTCTCAAGTTTGTGAATGTTTCGATTGAATTGTGAATTGAGCAAGCTACAAACACTTAGAGCCTAGGGAATCACTTGATATAATTGTTAATCTCATGTTGTTCAATCACGTGGTATGATATCATTATGAAGTGTTGGATTAGTTTTCATGCAGGAAATCTTATGTTGAAGACTACACTGATGACTCCTCTTTGACCCAACTCTTCTTTCACCATCTTCATACCTCTCTGCCTAATGAAAAGATGTCCTAGTGCACATAATCAGCCTTGGCCACATCCAAAATTTTGGGGTGGCCATACCTACATCTCCCTACTTCACTCTATCCACCATATGCCCCAACTACACCAAGGGCAAAGAAAAGAACTGAAAAGAAAAATAAAGCAAAAATAAAATAAAAGGATGCTCCTGTTTAAGAGCATTCAAATAAAGAAAAGATGAGTTCTCTATATAATAGCACTCCAAAAACCTTTCCACAACCCTTTCTTCCATTCTCATACCTATTGAGCTAGAAAACATCAAATCTAGCTCACTTTACCCTTTCTACAGCCATGTGGGTCATTTGATGTGGTTTGAGGCATAAGATTGAATGCATGAAGATGAAACAACACTCCTAGTCATCTTTGATTAACGCCAACGTGATACAGTTTACCCAGAATGATATGAAGGACATATGGAAAGCTTGTGTATTCTACCTTTATATTTGAATTTTGTATGCTCGGTGCTCATTTCATGATAGGTATGTGAAAGAGGAGAGGAGAGAGCTGGAACACATGCACTTAGTCACTTCCATGATCATTTAGTCAATAACCATTTCTTGCTATGCATTTGTCATTATTGTTTATCGAAAGTTAACTAAAAAGAGAGATGAAGTTGGAGCATACTTGAGGACAAGTATGTTTTAAGTTTGGTGTGGTGATGCTACCCTATTTTAGGGCTCCATCTTGTGTCATTTTGTATTGAATTCACATCTAAACATAGTATAATGCAAGTTAAATTCGCCAATGTGAGTATTATTATCAAATGCACTTATGGATGTTCTTTGCATTATTTTTAGGTACTTGGACCATGATTTGGATAAATGAGAGAGAAGGAAGGAGTTATAGGGTTCCACCACTCATGGAGGGGTCCAAAGAAGGTCCCAAAGCTCCCTCAACCTACTCCTAATGACCAAGATTTGACATCAAATAAAGAAGTCCATTGATGATGAAGATTGAAGTTAATTTTGCCATTGAAGACACCATCACGGCCGGGGTACCAAGGAACGGTCATGCTAGCTAATGCACAAGTTACAAGGAAATTCCCAACATTTGCAAGCTACATCAACTTAGGGTAGCACGATCATGCCATGAAGCCCCCAAAATGGTCGTGCTACCCAGCACAGTCATTCTAGCTAAAGACAGAACATGCATTCTATAGGGAACGACCTCCTCTCCAACTCCATTACCACGATCGTGCTACCCAGCATGACCCTTCTACCTAGCCTCCACCATGGTCGTACTTCCCAGCACATCCGTGCTACCAGCTTCCATTTCACCACTTCAAACTATGATTTTCCCACTTTCTTGGAATGACCGTTCCCCACCACCACGGCCGTTCCCACCACCACAGCCCTGCTTCCCAGCACGGCCTTGCTACCACCTAAACCCTACCATTTTCTGCACTATTTTTCCAACAATGCCCCTACTTACCCTAATGCTTCCACCACCACCTATATACATGGGTGGTGGCCACAACACTAGGTTAGCTTCCATTACTCCTCTCCACCCACTCCTTGAGCATTCATTGCACTTCCCTTGCATTTATGCTCTCCACCCACCATTTCCACCTCATTTCCACCATAGAAACCTAGATTTCTAGGTTTTCTACCATAACCCCCTCCATTTTCATGCTCATCATCTACCTTGGAGGAAGGAGGTCAGGCTAGGAGGTGAAGAAGGAAAATCTACTTCGAGCTCCATGGAGTCATATCCCCTTCTTCCCATTTCTTTTGCCTTTTCTCAGATTATGTCTAGCTAAGCCCCTAGTGGTGGGTTTTTTGGGTTAAAAATGTGACTTTGATACCATGTTGGGGAAGAATAACTTGTAATGAACATAATTTAATTCTATGATGATTTCCTTTGCTTCTATCTCATTTCCCATTACCTTGCATGTGACTTTTTCTCTTAAACTTAAATTGCTTGTTTTGTGATGTTTGATGACACTTAGCTTCTAATAGGAATTGGAGCGTAGGTCCAATTAGTGGATCCCTAGCTATTCCCCTTTGTTCCTATATACATATCCCTCCTTCTACCAGCGAGTGTGAGATCTAAGTGACTAGTGTAAGTGTGATTAGTGCAATTGCCTAGAGCTTTCTAAAGGTTAGATGGCTAGTAGCATGAGGTGAAAACCCCTCATCTCAACTCCCATTCCTATCCTTGGCTCTCAATTACCCCAATACCACTTACCCTAGATACCTAGACTTGATAAGTCCTACTAGAATTACACCTAACCCTAGTTCTCTAACTAGTAGTATAGGGTACATTCTAATAGCACTTGCCTTGTTGTTTGGTTTGGTAATATAGATTGAATTGTGATAATTACTTGCCATGTTGACACCCCCCACAATTAATATCAAATCACATTCCCAAACGGCCCACCTACCTAATCCATTGCTTGAAATCCAACTTAATCTTCTTATTTGTTAATGCTAGTGTAGCTTAATTGGCTTTGTTTCTTCTAGTTAATTTCTTAGTCTTGCTAGTTAGGGTTAATCTAGATCTTTGCTTGCTTTCATGATTAACTTAGCTCTTAGTTTCTAATTGCTCTATTTGTGTAGTGTAGTTAACCTTTTCTCCTATTCATCTAATTGCTTAATCTAGTTCCTTAGACTTGCTTGCTTAGGATAATTTAGGGTTTGTGATAACTTAGATTTCATATTTCCTTTACTTGCATGTTCACTTTTAACAACCAAAACCCCTTTTAAACCCTTCAGCCATAGTCTCCACTCTAGGAATGTAGCCAATGCTAACTTAGCTCTAGTCCCCCCTCTGTCCCTGAGGATCGACCCCTACTCTTACCTATCACCTATACTACAATAGTACCATGTGCACTTGAAGGTGGCCTATTTAGTGTTGTGATAGAGTCTTGTTAGGGTTATTATAAATTTTAAAAGATCCACACATGCGTTCGAGTTCCATGGGGCGCATCTAATCAAATCTAATTGGTTAGTGTGCGCACCTCTAGCTCAGAAGCACCGGCTTCCTCTCACCCTACCTCAGGCTCTACACATATATCTCTGTCGAGTAGAACAAGCAAAAGCACGATGTCATGCCCTACATGACCATTATTGTCGACCACTTTCTACTCATTTTCTATGAGTTCCTCATGTGCTATGACTAAAGAGGTAGAACAGATACAAATCATGATGAAGATAGGGACTTATCATTCCTCTTCACCCTCGGTGTCCACAACATCCCCCAACAAGCAGTGATCAATCCTCCTTTCATAATGTGTTGGAAACATCCCAGCATCTCTACAGAACCTCTTAATAGTATATCTTCTTTTCTTCATGACTCAAATTTCAAGGCATTGCCAATAAACCTCCCTTTCTTCTTTCTTTTTCATGTGTGAGCTCCATCCTCCAAGAAAAATGACACCAGCAACATGCCCACTTCGGCGCTATTAGCAAGTTTTCTGACCAACATTAACTTCTCCCCGGCACTAGCATCAAGATTTCTCTCATTCTAGTTCACCCATTCATAGGCTAGTTTCTCAACCCCTATGTGCTTCAGGGGGAGTGATCTTTGTATTATCTAAGTATATTTTTCTTTTTATGATTCTAGTTTGTATGTCATGTTTGTGTCTTCCTTTTCAAATTGCTTTATTCCCACATTGTTGAGTACAAGAGTGATAGCATGTCTAGATTCCTGTTTATACAAGTCTTGTAATCACTTATAAGACATCTTAATGTAATCATATTTATCATTATTACAATTTGTAAGATCTTCTAACTACTAATTCATGTCCCCTGTAAAAGTTTTTCACCATAACAAATTCATGTTTTTTTTAAAATAATCAACAAGTTACATTAGAGGGTACAATAGATACGTTTATAGCTGATACTTTCTTAATGAATCGGTGGTACCAAACATTGTTATACAGTCTTCCTTTTTAATACTTCTTGAGAAATATCATCATCATATGAGATTTGGCTTACGTCGCCTCATTTCCAACATCTCAAAAAAATGCATGATATTGTTGTGGGAGTGCATATAGCTGCACAAAATCCAATTACTCTCTACTCATGATATCATGCTTAATCATTAGGTAAAACATGGAGTTATGATATCAGAATAACTCGACATCTTTGTGTGCATTTGTGTCCTCGACAATTACCAGTGTAGAAGAATGCATGTTGTTAGTCTTCAGAAGGCAATAGGACATATATGGGTATGTGTTGTAGGGAATGATTAGATAGAGACTTCTAATGTTGCTTAACATGGATTTACTTTTTCTCCTTGGAACATGGATAAGAAGCATTCAATTTTGAAATGATCATTGATCAGAAGCTGACATCTGATAGGAAGGATATTACATTCGATTATGAACTAAACGTCTACATGGTCCCGTCTCCAAAGAATAGGATATTCTTATGGTATATGTTGATTCTCTAGTACTAAATGTAGTTAACTATTGTATATCATTAGCATATTAGATTAAGTCTAACTCATATCCTTGTCAACAATGAGAATTACATGATACTTTTCAACTTAGTGTTGATTATTGCCTTGTGTGCATTTAAGTTGACAACTACATCCAATTATAAGTTGATTGTAAGTGTTGGTGTTTCCTACCCCTATGTTGTAATGATTCTAGTTATAGAAATGATGCACATGGTTCTTTCTTGAGTCAACATAATTTGAACCAATAAATATATTCTATCACACATCACCATGGACCCAGATTCTAGATCAGTAAATTGCCCCCAAATTCTCTAACATTACTAGTGGGTCAACTAGGAGAAACTATATAGGTTTATTTTTTCATGTTGTTACAATTCATATCTACCAAACTCATTGTGAGAAAATCTAGAAGAAAAAATAATTCATGAAACCAATCATTCAATCATTTAGGTGATTGGATGATTCTGTATAATGATCTGATTGTTGTACACACTTTGTATACTTGTCTAGGTGTTGTTAGCCAATCACGGGTTGATAAGTTTTCCACATTCTTTTTTTCTTGTATTTAATCTATAAGTGATTTTAAGGTATATTCAGATGATATTGATTTTTTTGGATGCAAGAGATACCATGTTTATAGCATAAATTAGTTCCATTATTTGACAATTTTACTTAGCATCAAAAGGTAAAATCCACATTGTAGACACTTAACACATTTATGTGCAAGGTAGCATGGTCTTAATTTGTTACTTTCGATATTATTGGTAAGAAATACACCCAAAAACAAATTGTTGACTGGTTTTAAATATACAACTAAGATGTTCAATAGTGCATGACATAATATCTTCCACAAGTATGACATACTTGTGGCTACATAATGATGAATTTTCCTCATTTATTTGTGAATGTGTCATGTATAATGCTTGTCCACCCATGTCACTTTTTTAGCAGCGTACATTGCCTTTCCTTCATCCCATTATCATCTTCTATTGATTGTATTCTCTGGGAGATATCATGTGATGATTTTAATCGGGAGACATTGTATATGATTTGAATACTAAAAAAGACAGCTCCACACATTACGATTGTTTCAATATTGAGATAATGAATAAATATAATAATGTCCTAAGAATGTATTGACTCGATGACACATTGCTTGGGTTGAGGAACTACATATGAGATAATATATATATTTAGAGTATTCTTTCTTTCTATGTCCCTAGTTAGTTATGCTTGTGGATATAATAGGACATATATAAGACTAGTGGGTACTAGGGTATGGTGAATGATGACTATGTCTCTTTAGGTATAATGTTGGATATCAATTCAGTTACATAGGTACTTGTTAGAGAATAAGTTGTACTGGACTGACCCACTTTGAAATGACATGGGAAGCCATGTCATGGAAACAAGAGTCATATCTCTAGGGGCGAAGCTAGAATTTTATAACTGGGGCAACTTCTACTTTAAGGCCATGTCAAAGATTATTATAGAAATTAGACTAGGCTATCATCCCTTGTACATTAGTATTTCTATGCCTGAGATGCATGAATCAAAAAAACAGTGATCTTACACAGTAATGTAAATTGTAATACTTTAGATCTAGAACAATATGCAGCTATTGTGAATCAAAATGAATATAATGTTAAAAAAATATTGTTATTTTTCAAAGGATCAATATTTTTGGCCACAACTTGCGTGAATGTTTTTTTTGTATATGAATATGTATGAATAAGTATTAAACTATGACTATATTAAAATGTTGAAATATATAATGGAAATTCAAGCTTATTAACATATGACATTATTAGATAGTATACAAATTAGATAGTTTGTTTTCATGTCCACGTTTGAAATAAATTTGTGTACAATAAAGTAATTTAAAATATAATTTATATTCAATACGGTTCTACTACCAAAGAAAAATATGTTGATAAATTTAACAATTGGGATACAAGTCCATATTTATAAGAATGAAATTAGAAGTCATAAAAAATGATAAATGAAACAAGAAAACATGTAAATTAATTTTAAACTAATTAATAGCAAAAATGACTTGATTGTCTTCTGTACTTGTATGAAATTATAGCTAAAGCAATAAATTATTTTTAAGGTCAATAGTACAAAATAGGTGGTTGTCAGACATACTATAAACAATAGATTATCATATGACTATATAGAATGAAACATATATTATAATAAAAAAAATGAGGTCCCTTACCCAAATATAGTTATGATTTTCTAGGATGCTTTAAATGATATCTTCTCCAATCTTTTTTATAGAAAAATGATAATGTATCAAATCTTCAATGGTTGATTTAGACATATTATATTATTGTGATTAGAGAATGATAGTTCGATTTCATAAGTAGATCATAAAACAATCATACAGACTCATTCGATATATATACAAAAAAACAAAAGTCAAATTAGACTCAGGTAATTGCTATATTTTCCCAATAAAAATATTGCAAAGGAGTCCATTTCATGAAAGGACTTTGTGATTGGATTGATAAACTTGGGCAATTTGGGGTATTCCACTGTGTAAACTTTCTTGACTTTTCTAAAATTGCAGATTGATAATCATGTATAGTTAAGTGGTCTGTTCCAATTTTTTCAACACATGAGTGTGTATTAATTTGCTCAGACATGAATATATTAAATATAAATAATGCTTGGAAGTTAGATTTGATATTCATTAAATGGTTGAATGAATATATAGATAGTTTCTTGTCATGTTCATTTCCAATTTACATTTGTGAAAATTTTAATAACTTAAAATATAACTTATATTTCATATGGTTCCACTACCAAAGAAAATTATCTTTACAAACTAAATAGTTCTTGTAGGATATTTTATAAAGTAAATGTCTAGTCTCATTTTAAAATATGACAATAAAATATCATAGCAAAATCATAATTAAAATATTCAACATAGAAATGTCTTATCAATTTATTAATGAACATGACTTGAATTGGATCACATAGTTATATGAGATTATGGTTAAACTGATGGGTTCATGATATATATTGTGGTCTAATGACAGAATAACTTATTTACAAGTTGTACTTTGAAAATTTGATTATAACTAGGGTATAATATACAATGTGACACATAATATAATAAAAAAGTAGAGGGCTCACATATAATTATGATTACATTGAACTTCTAAGTAGCATGGTAAGATTTCTTCAATTTAACTAAAAAAATATGCACATTTCATATCGCTATTGTTTGTATTGAGATTATTTATATATATTATACATTAATTCAAATGGAAGGAAACTTGAGTTATTATTTTGGATTTTGGACAGATTGTAAGGAAAACATGCAAAATCAATCAAATTATAATTGTTTAGATCTTATTGATGGACTTTAATCTTGAAATTATGTAAATATTGAATGGTGCGCACATGAATATCATAATGACATCATATACATTTAAAGACATTTTTTAGATCAATAAACTTCAACAACTTAATTTTGAGTCTGTATCCATGACTTGTCATAAATTTTCATGAAAATAGACCGATAATCATGTATAGATCACAAAAGTTTGTCTAAGTTATTTCCACACAAGAGAATTTGTTCTAGTTAATTTGGGTATGAAAATTTCTAATACATGAGTTAGTTCTAATTTTTAAAGAGTGGAGCAACAGTCAATGTTCCAAAATATTGTGCTTATGGGGTGGAACCTGGGTTCTCAGAAGATAGAAGAGACAAAGCTTCCAATTGTGCTAGTATTTAACTCTATCTGATTTCATTACATGCTTTATATATACTACAGTTTATTGTATATTTCATATAAACTATGTTTTGTGGGGGTCAAACATGTGTCTACCAAAACAAAACAAAAACAAGTGGTTTTTGTTGATGCTAGCATTCAATGTTATAGCACAAAAGATATATACACAAATATTATATCTCATATAGTTACATATAAATACCATGGTTTAATTTTCATTTTTTGGGGGGAGGGGCATGCCCCCTACTGGACACCCCTTCCTCTGCAACTGCATATCTCAATGTGAGAGTGGTGATTGTGATTCTTAGAGCTGAAGTCACTACAGTAATCGAGTTGAAGTCACTATAGTAATCATATGTTGTTTGTGTACTTTAACACTATCAAACATGACTATGAATAAGGGTTGTTATACAATTTGGGTGAACTATGACACTTTTGGATTATTGTGAGCGATTTAGAAAGATTTTCCCCACCATAGAAGTGATATCTTAGTTACTTGATAATTGAGACTATGAAATGTGTGGCCATGCTCATTTGAGTCAATATATTATATTGATATCACATAATATTAACAATCTTCTGTAGTTCAAGAAGCATCAATTAAGTGTTAAGAGGATGATAACTCTTTGCATCAGTTTTGATGTAGATATATGTGACAAAGGGATGATACAGTCATGGCAACATTGGTCACTTATAGGCTGAAGTTGTTCTTAAACTTATTTATTTTACTTGTGTGGGAATGATGCGTTTCTAGATATTAATCTTTTATTGTGAGGTTTTAGAAATCACTATCCATGTAATTAGAAACCTTGGGGTCATACCCATAAGGGTGCATAAGGCAAATTATTTTCACACTCACATATGATTAGAATCATTTTCAACCATGTACACATTGATTTCTGCCCAATTGGGCAATCAGGCAAGCCAATTGACTAACTAGAAGGTTTGGATCAATCAGGTGGATTGATTTTAAATCGACTAACTAATAGCCAATTGAGAAAATATCCAACTGGCTAATGGGGGAATCCATTCGGATGACTAAACCAAATTGAGGTTGAACTAGATTTGAAAGATGTAACTAATTCAAAACTGAATTGAGCATTTTGAAGAAGAACAAGACTTGTTGATTAAGATAACTGGGAGATGGATTGGGTTAATGAGTCAGCTGATTCATTAATGAATCGGCCAACTTGGAAGTGTGACGAAAAGGAAGTGGCCAATATCATTCCTATTGGTGAATAAGGTGGTACATCAAGAGTTCTTGCATCCTCATGGACAAGGTAGAGGCCAATGCCTTTAGGCAGAGACTTGAGAACAAGCAACTTCTTTGAGGAGAAGATAAGGTGGTGTTGTGATGACAAGGCGGCAACATCAACAACCACTTCAGATCTGGATCCAGAAGTGCAAATTTTACATCGACATAAGACATGTCTAGTTATTAGACAACTAGTTTGCGCTAAGGTATATTCAATATCCATTATATGGCTTTAATATACTGGCATTTTATGGCTACGATGGATGTATTGGATAAGAGTTTTATTGGGAAAAAATTCTATTTTTATTGCACCCTTTCACCAAAACCCTAGACCTTACAAACTACAAACTTGTGATAGGTTTTGTCCTATGAAAAAAACCAATGGAAGAAAATACATGTGGGACTTTCACATAGTTTTTATTGGTTAGTCTTGTATTACAGTGTTGTTATCTAGTCATTATTGTTGATTAGTTAATATATTGTCAGCCTTGCATTTATATGCTTGTTGTTGTAGTATTTTTGTACCCTTTTGAAAATTTAACAACCAAGTAGAAAACCAGAGGGAACCCAAATTTGCAACTAATTACTTTAAAATTTTGAGGATAATGTATAGTTTGATCATGCTCAGACTAGTTTATCTAAAACTGTGCCAAAGTGGATAATGAAACTTGAATATTTAATTAAGTAATTTAATAAAATACCAAACATAACATATAATGTCGTTAACTTAGCATATTCAAATATACATTAATGATGGAGCACAAATAAGTGATTGTGTGGGTGACCAGCATCGCCGACCGCCTTCTTGGCGGGTATCCAGATATGGAGAAGGAAAGGTGATCAAGGAGTACATACTAACAATCTAGACCCTACAACAGTTCCTCTTGAACATCAAAGGAATTGGATGAAAATTTCTGTAACATACTAGAAATAGAATCCTACCTTAATAGTTTTACCCTTTTGACTTAGCCAAACAAGGATAAGCTAATACATGTAATTAAGTGAATACTAAATAATTTGTGCTTAATAATAAATCATTTAGATGATAATAAGAAATTAAAGAACTTCGTTGGATAAATACTTCTCATATATTCTTAATATAAGGTTATATGCACATATGCACCAGTTTGGTTTTAATTAATGGGGTTGAAGTATAAATTGTCACTAAGTATTAGAAATAATAAAATATTTCATCTTAGAACTTTCTAGCACTTCCTAAAATAAGAGAAATAAGAGAAAATCTGAATTTTATATAAGGGAGAAGATAAATACAATAATTAAAGGTAATATGGGAATTAATGGATAGAAGAGGATAATGAGAAAAGATATTGCACCAAAATTATAATTGGAAACCCATCATGATAATTTGACACTCAAATTAGTTTCCTTGATCAAAAAGTAACTTAAGGGCCAAGTATCATTTAAAGTGGAACATAAATATAAATATTAATGACATTATCAAAAGAAAATAGGAAATATGCCAATAAAGTGAAATAAAATACTTAATGTTCTCAAATCAGAAAAATAACTCCAAATTCGTATTCTAAACATGAAAATAAGCCTCTGGGCAAATTTGTAGCTAATTTGGATAATGTGTGAATAATAAGTAAAATAGGAGAGAGGAAGTGTGTAGAATATTCTATTTATTTAATAAATAAGTAAATAATCTCAACTTGTGAAGATAATTGCAAAATCATGTTCCAATCCCTTGAGGAGACTTAAGGGTGAAGTTACACAAAAATTAGATAATGTTATCACCTCTTTTGAAGGAGGAAAGAGAAAATAACATTTTAATTATTTTACATATCAAACTTTATCAAAAGGCAAAACTAACTCCATATTTGGATTCTACGCATCAAAATAGGTCAGGATATAAAATTTGGTAATTTTTGGACAACGTTTGAGCCTCCATATGAAGAGAGAGAAAACATTTAAGAATTAATTGAATTTTGGTCGAATTTTTATTAGGAATCAACTCCTTGTCTCATCCGCGAGTTTGAACGATCCAGAGTTCTTCGTGGACCCAGGTCCACTGATCCGACGACTCACAATTGTCTTCTACCTCTAGTCATAAAAGGCAACAAGCCTTTGTTTTCCCCGATTTTTCAAACTGAATTATCCAAAGATTTAATCGACGGATTTTGCTAAAAATTGCTTTGTTGGATTCCTTGTGTGTTTCCGCATAGGTTTATCCCAAAAACTTTGGGATTTGATGAGTTTTGGAGAAACTCCCAATAGGGGCGCCGACCTTCTCTTCTTTCCCCTACCTAAACCCTAGTCTAGGGTACCTTGCCTATAAATATAACAACCCCAACGACCGCCATCGCCTTAGCAACTCGCTCGTGTCCTAAATTTGGTGTTTCGTGGACATTCTGACCCCTAAATGGCCACCGATGACACCTGGTTTGTGGAACTTCTCCTTCCCTCGTTGCTTCGTCTCTGTTCAATCGAGAGGTACCATCAGCTTCGGCTTTCCTCCCTCTTTCTTTCGAGTATCTATTCGTGAAATTTGGTCAAGAATCAAGGTTTTGCCCAATTGAGCCGAGCAAACTGCTCGTTGCTCATGGCGCACGGACGAGGGGAGGAAGACGACTCCCCGTCATTTTACCAATTTGCCCCTAGTCGTTGCTTTCGTTGTATTTTCGTGTGAGGGGTGTTCTCATCCTTTCACCGTTTTTTTTACCGCGTTGACCCCGTCCCGCTCGCCTGCTGTAAGCACTTCTGAGACACTCGTCACCACTCTCTCTCGCTCCCGATCGCTCTGCTTTGCGTGTGGTTGCCACGTGGCAAGTCGTGGTTGGATGATACAAAATAAATCGTAGAAAATTATTCCATTGGTCAAAAATAGAAAAAAATAGTGTTTCGAAATCAGGAAGACGAGATCTAATCATTAAAAATGTTTTTGAGTTTTGATTCTGATGTTTACGAAAAAATGTTTTTAGAGTGATTTAAATTACTTAAAAATCAAGAAAAATAGCCTAAAAGTCAATATCTCGAAAATATATAAAATTATATGTTATTTTGATTAGAAAATTATGGAAAAATATTCGTTGGAATCAGAAAAATAAGATCTAACTAGTGGTATGGATTTTAGCACCTGAATCTGATGTTTTAAAAGGGTGATTTAATGGATCTAATTAAATAAGATAATAACTTGTAAAAAATCATAACTAATTATATATAAGTTAGAAAAATATAATAAAATATGTTTTAGACTCGTAATAACATAACCTAAAATATGGAATAGTTTTCATAGCCTAATTCACACATGTATAAAAAGGTAGTTTTTAGGGTTTTGTCTATATGTATGAAATTGACTTAAAATATGTATATGTGTTTAATAGGCCTTTGGTGACCTAGACTTGGATCTAGGAGTGCTTAGCAGTTTGGAACCTGGTTTGAGGTATGTTGTATCCCCTATTCCTCTATCATGAGCAATTCATCTATCTTTTCATTCTTTTGACTTTTGCCTACACATATGTCTATTCTCTTGATATCATGGTTCGTGTGAACTATCTTTCTTGTTGTGGAATTGGATATTTTATTGATATCATATCTTATGTCGTGGTTCATGTTGGTCTCTTTTATCATTATGTGCCACTTTAAAGTGGATGTTATATGTTTGTGTTTTCCATTGTGTGATGGCAACCTTTGTATCATCTTCTGACTAAACTATTTACTTGCCTCTATATTTACATGCAATGTGAATCAGTAGCACTAGAATAATGTAAATTACTTTGGTTTTGGGTGTGTGCCCTTTTTGTTTATGGGATGGTGGTGGTGGTGCCCCATACCCGAGTTTTAAGGATGTGAAGCCTTGGCTCAACTTTTATATATATTGGGAGTTTGACGGTGAGTCATTCTCTATCAAGTTTTCAAGGATGTGAAGCCTTGGCCGCCTTTGTATTTTATATTTTTCTAGGACTATGTTTATCTCACATGCATGTAGGTTTGATGATGGTTGTGGGGTGTGTGCCCTACTACTTATTTATGTGCTTTTGTTGCACAAAATTTTATTGTTTATAGCAAGTATCCTCTTTTATCTCTTTGTTTATGATCTTATTATTTTATGCCCATGTGGGTAGTCATTATCTTTTGTATGGGAAGCATTTTACATTTTTAGTCCTTAATTCTTAAATTGCTCAAAGTTTCTTTTAGTATGCACATACCAGCTTTTTGCTGATTGTCTCCTTTTGTTTCTCTTTTGTGGGGTATGCTTCCAACCCCAAGTTAGATCGAGGAGAGTGAACTTCAACATCAACCTTGTAGCTGATCTTTGGGAGGCTTGAAGAAGTGGTTAGATGACCCTCAGCTTGGTCTTTGGCTTTTATGTTTAGTTTTCCTTTAGATACATATATGTGGTGAGGTATTGTATCAAGCTTTGTAAACTGTTAGATAAATATATCTTCCGCTGCTACTCTTTGTGTAATGATACATACATGTTGAATGAATTGATCTCCATCCCTATGGTGAAAAATTTTACGAGGTGTTTGTCTTTAAGGGATGTGGTCTTTTCTTTCTAGTAGAGGAGTGGTTTCACTTCTTTACAGCATGGTATCAGAGCCACTAGCAGTTGGTTATCTAACTATTTCAAACTCATCTCCCTTAGGATGTTTACCTTTATCTTAGGTTGCTTATACCTAGTACCTTGCTTTGTCCAGACAAAACCCTAATGGCTAGAGATAACTCAACAGTTGACAACCAATATGGTTATGAGATGCCTCAAAACACTAGGTTTGGTCAGGGAACCTCTGATACTGTTGGTTCGGGAGGAGCTATGACTCCAGAGCAAGAGTTGGCCATGTTTCGACAACTCTTTGCGTCTTCCATGGTGGGGAAGATGAAAGACACGTATGCACCTGAAAAGACTAAGGAGTTCTCGATCATGGAGTTCATGAAGATGCATCCACCTTCCTTCAAGGTTGAAAGTGAGATAGAGATGGTCGACAAAGCAGATGATTGGGTTTTAGCCTTGGAGAGGGATTTTGATGGTATGGCTTGCCCTCCACACCAAAAGGTTAGGTTTTCTTCATATGTTTTGGATGGACCTGCAAGAGTTTGGTGGAATGGAATAGAAAGGACTAGAGATATCTCAACCATGTCTTGGGCAGAGTTTTTGACTCTCTTCTGTGGGAAGTACATCTGCACTGTTGCTTTGAAGAAGAAAGAAGCAGAGTTCTATAGTTTGAAGCAAGGCTCTTTATCCGTTTCAGCTTACGTGCAAAGGTTTCTACTGTTGGAGCATTATGCAGTTGGTTTGGGTGAGGAACGTAGGGCTGACCTTTTCCTCCAAGGGCTCAACTACAATGTGGGTCGTGCTCTTATCCCACAACTGCCTTTGACCTTCCAGTAGATGGTTGATAAATCTTTGGCGGTGGAGTCTTACCCAGGGTTTCAACCAAGGGAGTTCGACAAGAAAAGGAAGTCCTCAGGTGATGATCAGAGAAGGGACAAATGTGCTAAGTACAATGGTCACCATCCTCCAGGAAAGTGTTCTCAGGACAAACCTCGTCATAATACCCCATTGGTATGTCACTTTTGCAATGAACCTGGACACATCCGGCCTGATTTCCCTAAGCATCGTAATGGGCAAGCTCCAGTACAACAACAACAAGCACCTCCTCAGAATCAGGGCAACAATAATGGTAACAATAATAGAGGAAGACCTGTGGAAAGAAGAGCTGGTAGAGTTTTTGCCTTGGATGGCGAAGAAGTTGATGATGTTGAGTAAGAGCAAGTTAACCCATAGTTCCTTAGACTAGTCTTTATAAGTTATGTTTCCTTTTGCATGTTGCTCATGTAGTGGATGTATGAAGTATAGTTGAAACTTTTATAACTGAAGTTAAGTTTGATTTTATGAGATGAACCCTTTAAGGGGTGGTGAATAAGCTTGCTTATGGTTGTTTTGATTTTGAGGACGAAATATCTTTAAGGGGTGGTGTGTTGTAACATACTAGAAATAGAATCCTACCCTAATAGTTTTACCCTTTTGACTTAGCCAAACAAGGATAAGATAATACATGTAATTAAGGGAATAATAAATACTTTGTGCTTAATAATAACTCATTTAGATGATAATAAGAAATTAAAGAACTTAGTTGGATAAATACTTCTCATATATTCTTAATATAAGGTTATATGCACATATGCACCAGTTTGGTTTTAATTAATGGGGTTGAAGTATAAATTGTCACTACGTAATAGAAATAATAAAATATTTCATCTTAGAACTTTCTAGAACTTCCTAAAATAAGAGAAATAAGAGAAAATCCGAATTTTATATAAGGGAGAAAATAAATACAATAATTTAAGGTAATATGGGAATTAATGGATAGAAGAGGATAATGAGAAAAGATATTGCACCAAAATTATAATTGGAAACCCATCATGATAAATTGACACTCAAATTAGTTTCCTTGATCAAAAAGTAACTTAAGGGCCAAGTATCATTTAAAGTGGAACATAAATATAAATATTAATGACATTATCAAAAGAAAATAGGAAATATGCCAATAAAGTGAAATAAATACTTAATGTTCTCAAATCAGAAAAATAACTCCAAATTCGTATTATAAACATGAAAATAAGCCTCTGGGCAAATTTGTAGCTAATTTGGATAATGTGTGAATAATAAGTAAAATAGGAGAGAGGAAGTGTGTAGAATATTCTATTTATTTAATAAATAAGTAAATAATCTCAACTTGTGAAGATAATTGCAAAATCGTGTTCCAATCCCTTGAGGAGACTTATGGGTGAAGTTACACAAAAATTAGATAATGTTATTACCTCTTTTGAAGGAGGAAAGAGAAAATGACATTTTAATTATTTTACATAACAAACTTTCTCAAAAGGAAAAACTACCTCCATATTTGGATTCTACGTGTCAAAATAGGTCAGGATATAAAATTTGGTAATTTTTGGACAACGTTTGAGCCTCCATATGAAGAGAGAGAAAAACATTTAGGATTGATTGAATTTTGGTCGAATTTTTATTAGGAATCAACTCCTTGTCTCATCTGTGAGATCGGACGGTCCAGAGTTCTTTGTGGACTCGGGTCCACTGATCCGGCGACTCACAGTCGTCTTCTACCTCTAGTCGTAAAAGGCAACAGGCCTTTGTTTTCCCCGATTTTTCAAACTGAATTATCCAAAGATTTAATCGACGAATTTTGCTCAAACTTGCTTCATTGGATTCCTTGTGCGCTTCCGCACAGGTTTATCCCAAAAACTTTGGGATTTGACGAGTTTTGCATAAATGCCCAACAGCGGCGCCGACCTTCTCTTCTTTCCCCTACCTAAACCCTAGTCTAGGGTACCTTGCCTATAAATATAACAACCCCAACGACCGCCATCACCTTAGCAACTCGCTCGTGTCCTCAATTTGGTGTTTCGTGGACGTTCTGACCCCTAACTGGCCGTCGAGGACACCTGGTTTGCGGTGCTTCTCCTTCCCTCGTTGCTTCATCTCCGTTCAATCGAGAGGTACCATCAACTTCGGCTTTCCTCCCTCTTTCTTTCGAGTATCTATGCGTGGAATTTGGTCAAGAATCGAGGTTTTGCCCAATTGAGCCGAGCAAACTGCTCGCTGCTCATGGCACGCGGGCGAGGGGAGGAAGACGACTCCATGTCGTTTTACCAATTTGCCCCTAGTCATTGCTTTCGTTGTGTTTTCGTGTGAGGGGTGTTCTCGTCCTTTCGCCGTTTTTTTTTTACCGCGCTGACCCCGGCCCGCTCACCTGCTGCAAGCGCTTCTGAGACGCGGGTCACCACTCTCTCTCGCTCCCTATCACTCTACTTTGCGTGCGGTTACCACGTGGCAAGTCGTGGTTGGATGATACAAAATAAATCGTAGAAAATTATTCCATTGGTCAAAATAGAAAATAAATAGTGTTTTGAAATCAGGAAGATGAGATCTAATCATTAAAAATGTTTTTGAGTTTTGATTCTGATGTTTACGAAAAAGTGTTTTTAGAGTGATTTAAATTACTTAAAAATCAAGAAAAATAGCCTAAAAGTCAATATCTCGAAAATATATAAAATTATATGTTGTTTTGATCAGAAAATTATGGAAAACTATTTGTTGGAATCAGAAAAATAAGATCTAACTGATGGTATGGGTTTTAGCACCTGAATCTGATGTTTTAAAAGGGTGATTTAATGGATCTAATTAAATAAGATAATAACTTGTAAAAAATCATAACTAATTATATATAAGTTAGAAAAATATAATAAAATATGTTTTAGACTCGTAATAACATAACCTAAAGTATGGAATAGTTTTCATAACCCAATTCACACATGTATAAAAAGGTAGTTTTTAGGGTTTGGTCTATATGTATGAAATTGACTTAAAATATGTATATGTGTTTGATAGGTCTTTGGTGACCTAGACTTGGATCTAGGAGTGCTTAGCAGTTTGGAACCTATTTTGAGGTATGTTGTATCCCCTATTCCTCTATCATGAGCAATTCACCTATCTTTTCATTCTTTTGACTTTTGCCTACACATATGTCTATTCTCCTGATATCATGGTTTGTGTGAACTATCTTGCTTGTTGTGGAATTGGATATTTTCTTGATATCATATCTTATGCCATGGTTCATGTTGGTTTCTTTTATCGTTATGTGCCACTTTGAAGTGGATGTTATATGTTTGTGTTGTCCATTGTGTGATGGCAACCTTTGTATCATCTTCTGACTAAACTATTTACATGCAATGTGAATCAGTAGCACTATAATAATGTAAATTACTTTGGTTTTTGGGTGTGTGCCCTTTTTGTTTATGGGATGGTGGTGGTGGTGCCCCATACCCGAGTTTCAAGGATTTGAAGCCTTGGCTCAACTTTTATATATATTGGGAGTTTGACGGTGAGTCATTCTCTATCAGGTTTTCAAGGATGTGAAGACTTGGCCGCCTTTGTATTTTATATTTTTCTAGGACTATGTTTATCTCACATGCATGCAGGTTTGATGATGGTTGTGGGGTGTGTTCCCTACTACCTATTTATGTGCTTTTGTTGCACAAAATTTTATTGTTTATGGCAAGTATCCTCTTTTATCTCTTTGTTTATGATCTTATTCTTTTATGCCCATGTGGGTAGTATTTATCTTTTGTATGGGAAGCATTTTACATTTGTAGTCCTTAATTCTTAAATTGCTCAAAGTTTCTTTTAGTATGCACATACCAGCTTTTTGCTGATTGTCTACTTTTGTTTCTCTTTTTTGGGGTATGCTTCCAACCCCAGGTTAGATCGAGGAGAGTGAACTTCAACATCAACCTTGTAGCTGATCTTTGGGAGGCTTGAAGAGGTGGTTAGATGAGTCTCAGCTTGGTCTTTGGCTTTTATGTTTAGTTTTCCTTTAGATACATATATGTGGTGAGGTGTTGTATCAAGCTTTGTAAACTGTTAGATAAATATATCTTCCGCTGCTACTCTTTGTGTAATGATACATACATGTTGAATGAATTGATCTCCATCCCTGTGGTGAAAAATTTTACGTGGTGTTTGTCTTTAAGGGATGTGGTCTTTTCTTTCTAGTAGAGGAGTGGTTTCACTTCTTTACAATTTCCAAGGTTGTAATAAATACATATGTCTTATCATTGCAGCATAAGGGGGTTCCTCTAGTTGATGGCAATCTTGTATATCCCAAAGCAGAGGCAAAGGACAATGCTAACAAATGGAGAAAATGTCTAGTAGGTTACATCCTGGATTTCAAACCTCACCTTCATGTTCTATTGAACTACTTATATTGGTTATGGAATCCTGCCAACTCCCTAGATATTATGAATCATGGTGATTTTATGTTCTTGATCTAGTTCATTGAGATCTTAAATTTGAATCTAGCATTGTCAGGAAATTGGTTTGAAAAGAACATGCTAATGGTTCTTGCTAAATGGAGTCAAGGTGATAAGTTTTCAAAGACAAAATTGAAGGAGGTTTCCATTTGGGTTAGAGTTTACTTACCACCTCTTGAACTATGGGATTGTCAAATGTTTGAAAGAATAGACACTTTTCTTGGAAATATGACATGTAGTGATGAACCTACCAAGCTCTATTCTAAAATGGAATATGTGAGATTTTAGGTCTTGATTCCCTTTGATTCGACCTTTGATGAACATAATATTCTATCAAGTGATGAAGGTGACTCTCACACAGTGGACATCTTTTATGAATGGCTATCGTATAAATGTCAGTCCTTTAGATATTTTGGCCACAAAGAATATTCTACCAACCTAGATTTTTGGATGACCTGAAACAAAAATAAATATGAAGATCTAACGAGATAGATACAACATATATTGTAGTGAATTAGGAATATAATTAAACTTTGGTGAGTTATATCATCTTGAATAGTATAGGCCTTATTCATAATGTTTAACTTATTTGAGGACATAATCAGAAGAGAGAAAAGAGGGTGGCATGCCTATTTCTTGTACCCGTGTTCTAGTATTCCCCTAGAATTCACATGCTATAACTATTCATATCAAAGGGAAAGGTAAGAATGTTTTCATGAGATTAGAAGAAAGAATAAATATCCTCGAAATGTGGTATGAAAACTAATGTGGGGATTTTTCACAAAGTCAGCAATTCCATATTTTCACCAATGCATAACATATTTGTAAGCTTGTAAATCTTAAACAAAACATTAACATTGACTCTTGAAAATCAACATCCCAAGTTATTAAATGAATTCATATATATACATATCTTCTTGGAACGTTAGGGGAATCAACAATAAAGTTAAAGGGGTTTAAGATGAAATAAGGTGTTCAAGAAGTTATATTTTTTTGTAAATGGGATTGATTTGAGAATTAACAAAGTTCCCAGGTTCATGGAAAAACATTTTCCTTATTTTAACTTGGTATCCAACCATGGATTACATGTCTTGGGAAGAATTCTTATTCTTTGGAAAGATTGCAACATTATTATTCTTCATGAATCTGATCAAATGATCCACTTGAAAGTTGAAGTTAATACTTTTTATTTATACCTTACTACAATTTACAATTATTATGGGGATTTTGAGAGAGTGAAGTTGTGGGGCACTATTTAAGATATTAATGGTACCACTAACAAACCTTGGATCACTTAAAGAATTTAATTATATTAGAAAATATTGTGAGAAAATTGAGAAACAACCTCCAACTTATAAATCTATGGAAGATTTTAATAATTGTGTCTTAAACTGTGGGCTTTTGAAACTTGAGATATGTAGACCTTGTTTTACTTAGGAGAATCTCCAAGATGGTAAGTCTTTTAACACATATAAAACTGAGCAAATTCTTTATAACTCCAACTTTTTGTCTATTGTTCTTGAGTTTTATAGTGATGTTATATCGAATATAGTTTGTGACCCACACAAGGATTTCTCTTACAATTGGAATTCTCAATATTATGAAATCTTCATTCATGTTTGATAATGCTTGGATGGCACATGAGGACTTTTTGATGATTGTTGAAGGTTCTTGGAGCATGAACATTGAAGTTTATGCTATGCTTGTCTCTACATAACTTAACAATTTAAAATTTAAACTTAAACTTGGAACATAAATATATAATGTGATATTTTTTATAAATATAGAATTGCTAAAATTCTTCCCTTGTTGCTAAGCAAAATCTGGTTTGAATAATCTTGATGATTTTCTAAGACAAAATGTCAAAAAGTTAATAAAAGGTTCTACCAACATTATAATGATGAAGAGTCTTTACTAAGACAAAAGTCTCATGTTTAATGGTTGAACGAGGGTGATTTCAATAAAAAAAAATTAGTTCCTCTGTTAAGACTCCAAGACATTATAATCAATGATGACATTATTGGTTAATGGATCTATGTATCACAATCACAATGACATTAAACTATCTAATTTTTAATTCTATTGTAACTTATTCATTCTAATGCTACTAAGGATGTCTGGAGTGATGATTCGACATGCCCTATTCTATTTTGATGCAAATGAAAATAACATCATTTCTGTCATTACAAGGAAAGAAGTGGATGAGGTAGTTTCTAATCTCAACATTGATAAGGCCACTGGGCTGCATGGATTCAATGGTCTTTTCTATATAAAAAAAACTTGAAGTGTCATTGGCGATGATTTTTTGAAGCTATCAAAGATTTTTTTTAAATGGAGGTGTTCTCAAGGAATCTAATAGAACATTAATTATTCTTAATATTATACATGAATTCTATTTCTAATTGAGGGCCTATTCCCCTCGTAATATTTTTTATAAAATTATCTCAAGGATTCTAGCTGATAGACTCCAGTCTATTTTTCCTTGTGTTATTGATTCAAATTAATGTGTGTTTGTTAAGGGCAGGAGTATAAAAGATGTTATTCTTGTTATTAATGATATCCTTGGTGATTTTAAGAAGATATCTGGGAATAATATGTGCATTCAAGCAGATATTTTGAATACTTATGATTATTTCAAGAGGAGATATCTTTATTCTATTATGCGGAGGATGGGTTTTCCTTCTACTTGGATAAGATGGATTGAGGTGATCTTCAATACCGCTTATCAAATCCTTGTTAATGGTGAACACATGGATCATTTCAATCCCTTGAATGGTATAAGGTAGGGGATCTTATTGTCCTCTGATTTTTTGTGATTGACATGCATGTGTTTTATTAAAATGGTGAAAAAGAGCATTTAGGATAAATGTCTTACCCCTATTTAGGATTCTAAGCATCTTAATATATTCCATCTTATATTTTTTATGATTTTATGATCTTTGTGAAGGCTAATCCTTCTAGTTCTAACAATTTAAGAGCTTTATTTGTGAAGTTCGGCAAGGAGTCTGGACTTTCTATTAATCCTCCAAGATTTTTTTTATCTTGAGCAAAGGTGCTAACTCAAGATCTATGTTGTCTATTCATGATATGGAAGAAAGTGTTCATGGGTCCTGTAAGTATCTTGGTCTTCCCTAGTTCACTATAAACTTACCAAAAAGTTTTGCACTGCTTTATTGATAAATCAAGAAAAATTGGAAAGTTAGAAAGCAAAATTGTTAGCTACAGTTAGGAGTATGCAAGTGATAAAGTCCCCAATTTCATGCATGCATCTACTGGTTTTTTCCTTTCCTATCCCTAAGTATGTACTTGATGAAATTGACAAGTTATGTAGAGATTTTCTATGGGTTCATACAGAAGCAAAAGGGAATCTATATTTAGTAAAATGGGATAAGGTCATCCTCCCAAAAAAGAGGGTAGTATTGTCCTAAGAAAAAAGCATGCAAGTATTTAAGGCTTGTCTAGTGCTCAATGGTTGGGAAATTGCCAACTAAAAGGACTCTTTTGGGTTATATGGATTAATGAGAAACATTTAAGGATACATACTTTTTGGAGCAGTGATGAATCTCCTAACTTTTCTTGGTTGTTCAACAATTTCCTAAGTATCAGAACAATTTTCTCTGTTTGGTTGAGTTTCATATTGGCACTGGTGATATGTTTAAACTCCAACAAGACCCTTTTATCAAAAAAAAAATTCTTGAGGATCTTATTGCAAAATATATAATCATTAGTTCGGGTCTCTCGGCTGATATTCCATTAATTGTATTATCCAAGATGGAGTGTGGCATGTTCCTACTGATATAAGTTCTAGACCATTGTTAATCTACATAAGATTATTAATTTACAATTATGTATCAAAGATCACATTATATTTAAAGGAAATATTGTTGTTAATTTTTTTGGTATGTATACCCATAGAGCCAATCCGACAATGCTTATAATGGGGCATTGGATACCTGATCAGATAAAGGTAATTCCATGTATTATGCTTGTCTCAATCATGAGATGATGACATAGACATAATAGATGTATAAATAATGATGATAATCGGTGACATATATCTTCAGGTTGAGGACCTGAACAATGAGATCATATGTATGCTAAGAGTATATACATTCTTGTTATGTCCCTAGTTAGATATTACTGTGGAACCTAAATAGACAATAGTAATACATAAGACTAGAGTGTGTGTTGGTTGATGACAGAATCTCATCAGTCATGATATGTGATATCAAACCAAACATATAGGTACTTGTTAGAAAATAGTGTATCGGAGAGACCACCTTTAGAGTGATACATGGAGACCATGGAATGGTAGTTAGAATCATATGTCATAGTGATACTGGTGATTGTGGTTCTTAGACCTAAAGTCACTATACTCATCACATGTCGTTCAATGTACTTTGACATTATCCAACATGACCTTGAATAAGGGTTGCTATAAAGGTGATGCTCGGGTATGGTGTGACACATGGGGATTGATTGTGAGTGTTGTAGATGGAATTTGTCCCTCCTACATGAGATTGGTATATAGTCCACTTGATAAATGAGATTGAGAACTGTGTGGCCATACTCATGTGACTCAATATGTGATATGTGAGCTCACATGCATCTTAGACAGTCTGCTAGTTCAAGGAACATGGACTGAACATTGAGAGGATGATAATTACATGCCTTGAGTTCAATCCAGATATCAGAGATAAAGGAAGTATATGATCAATGTAACATTGATTCTAGACTAAAGGTTGAAGTTCTTCTCCAACTTTCTAATTACTTGGATAGCAATGATGTGTTTCTAGATATAGCTCATTTCTTGTGATGTCATAAGTTAGTTATGAACATTCAATGTCAACGTAATTTGAGACCTATAGTGTCACACACATAGGATGCACTTGGGAAAGGAGTTCACTCATGAATAAGGTTTAACTTGATTACTAAAGTGTTTAGGTATTCAATTTGAACAACATTGGTTATATATTGGCTGAGTTAGAAAATTAATGAGCATTTCATAAATGAAATGACTATTTACAAAAGAAACAACCGTTTCATGATATGAAATGACCATTTCATGAAATGAAACAGCCATTTCATGATATGAAAAGACAATTTCAAAAGTGAAATAACCGGTTCAAGGGTTGAGCTGATCGGTTCACCTATGAACTGACCGATTCATCTAGCGACTGACCGGTTCAATAGTGAACCGATTGGTTTACCGTTCGTAGCTTCTAGAAAATTCATGAAACTTTGTCTCTTTGACTCCTAGATGAATTGAGAACCTTGACCCTGGTCATCCTATATAAAGGGGGAAGTTTGGGATTTTAGAGACACAAAAATAAGCTCTAACAATTGTTTCCTTTCTAGTTGTAGTAACCAGAGAGCTCGAGCAAGTCCTACCCATAAAAGGGAGGAACAACGAAGGAGAGACAATAAGGGAGAGCAAGTCAGTGCTAGATTGCTAACATTCAAAGGGACAACTCCTTCATGTTGGCTTTGATAGTGAAACTTGGAGTTCTCAGTGGCCGACAAGGACTACGTCGAGGCAAGGAGGCCTTTGACACCCTCTAAGAGGATTTCATCAACCACCGTCCATGGTGTCACACTAGGAGAATGTTGCTAATGATTGCTCGAGTGTTGCTTGAAGAAAGAAGCACACCATTACAAGAGTTGTCGTTGAACTTGCTCCAAGATTAGGTATATCTCTTGTAGCCATCATTACTAGATACATTGTTATTGACATCTGTTGGTTCAAGAATCAGGCATTAAATTTTTTTTTTGATGCCTTGTATGTTGCCTCAATTTTTTAATAGTGGTATCAGAGTCGTGTCAATTTATGATATATTAGGGATTTAAATCGATATGACCTGATTTATTTTCCTACTTATGATGTGAATATCAAAATGAGTAATGTGCATATATAATTAAATATCACATATGACCCCACAAATATAAATATATATACGATATGATATGCATGCAATCAATATGTGTAGCCCTAAAAGTGTTTTGATGGTGGATGTACACGTGGTTATGGCCAAAACCCATGTGGATTGTGTGCATAGTTGTTTGGTTTATTTCTTGTTGTTACTCGATTTGCATACTAAACCTCTCTCCTCCTTTCCAAATGTAAATTAATGATCCTCTTCCTATATTCCCTCCAATGTAACTCGAGGTTTTTCCTTTGCAATGTAATATGGAATATGATAGTTTTAATTTTGTGTTTCATCATGAGAAGACATTTTGCACCTGATGAACTAACTATCTCAGATGTTGAATGATCAAATGGAGGATCAAGGAGTCCAGAGGAAAGGAGGAACCAATCGGTGGGGGGTCCAACTGATTGGCTGGAGGAGTCCAGACAACGCTTGAACCATAGACTAGACTACCATTTTAGGAGACCAACCGACCGACTAGGAGACCAACCGATCGGCTCAAGAGTTTAACTGATCGAGATGGACTGGTTCCAACACATCTTTCTACAAGAACAAGTTTTACATATGATGTGGACCTCAGGTGGTAGCGATTCCTTGTGGCTCCAAGGAATTGCAGTAGTCTGGCCATAATCATAACTCATATATTTCTAATTGTATGTTTTCATTTATGGTTATATCATGAATATGATACATAAGTATGTGGTGATTAGATATGTATATGTACTTATATAAAATTTCTTAATAAATATTAAGTCTAAGATGCTTTCCATAAGTACAACACATGAAAAGCTTGATTGACCAAGTGTGGGTAGGCCAAGCGTAGTGTGTTGTCCATCTCATGGAAGTGTGATGGTAGTCATGTGGGCCTGCCAAGTTGGATGCATTACTATCGTGTTAGATTTTGAGTCAGACTTAACTAGGTGACCTTAATGATATTAAGTGCCTAGAAGCATGCAGATGACTATGGCAAAGTATTGCACATACCATCTATCCAAGAATTGCATGACATCTAATTGGCAAAAGTCGCCTACCTTAATAATTGGTTATGGACACTGGCATTGGTCGGGTAATAATTCAATTGTTTTGGGTCTTGGCTCACTATAAGATTGTACGTTGAAATCTTCTGAATTGATATGTGAGGACTATCAATTTGAACAAAGCAGTGGTAGCGATAATTAATTAAAGGCCTAATTAATATCCTCAATATTACCAAATCAAATCAAAATATTTTGATACAAATTGCAATATATGTTTTGTAGAATCTAATGGAAAACACAAATAGGTTTTCTTTATGATTGGTCCTTGAGAAGGACAAGATAAAGGGGAATAACTTCCATGACTGGTTCTGGACGTTGAGAATCGTCTCACTCAAGATCGCAAGATCTATGTCCTGGAGACACCAGAGCCAAATTCACCCACTCCCACCGCACCTAAGGCTGACAAGGATGCTAAC
Source organism: Alisma plantago-aquatica (assembly GCA_963693085.1). Taxonomy (NCBI): domain Eukaryota; kingdom Viridiplantae; phylum Streptophyta; class Magnoliopsida; order Alismatales; family Alismataceae; genus Alisma; species Alisma plantago-aquatica. Next base: position 924,057,581 of record OY856412.1, on the reverse strand, counting down.
TGGAAGCACTCTAAAGATGTTGTAAATGTCAAGTACATGATGTTATGATCAATGAACTATGAGTTATAGAGATAGCACGAGAACATGGATGTTATTGAGATGTGAACACATCTTAAGAACATGTACCAAGACCAAGAAAGATAAGAGAGATATGATATCTCAAAGGCCTTGTTCAAGTGCAATATGTTGAAGGAGATCCAGTAGGTCCCCATACACTCAAGTTGATTGGGTATGAGGAGAGACTTTCTAGACAGGGATTTCAATTGGGTCAAGAGTTGGCCACAGACGTGATTCGTAGTCACTGCCAAAATCATACAGCCAGTTTGTCAGGAACTACAATATGAATGATTTCGACAAGCCATTGTCAGAATTACTTGGTATGTTGAGGACAAGTAAAGCACAGATGAAGAAGGAAAACCCTAAATCTATGATGATGATCAACAAAGGGAAGTCCAAGGCAAAGGCAAAGCTAAGAAGAGTTCTAAAGCTGGGCAGAAGCCAAAGTCTTCTACATTGAAAGCTAATGGAGGAGTGAATAAGGAAGGAAAGTGCCACCACTGTCACCAACCTGGACACTGGAAAAGGAATTGTCCTCTTTATGTAGAGGAACTCAAGAAGAAGGAGATAAAGATCTCCACTTCAAGACCAGAGAAGAAGTAACCTAAAACTGTGCAGAGAAAGAGTTGTTTCCACCACAATCGGAATTTTTCATTCATGTAATGGGCATGTAATAAAATTAGTGAATTACTATTATGTACCTATCATTAATGAAAAACATCATGTGTTTTGTATGGACAAGAATATTATGAATATATTTGATGTTTTTCTTTCAAAAAATAAGATCTTATATGAAATTTCCCCATTTATGTCATAAATTATACTTGATAGTTCTAAAGACAAATATGTACAAGACATATACTGAATGACTTGATGACTCAAACAAAGAATACCTATAGCATTGTAATCTAGTACACATAAATGAAAATTGCATTTCTAGAATCCATAATGATGGTTATCTAGACTCTTTAGGTATTGAACCAATAAAGACATGTAAGTCTTATTTATTGGGCTATATGACAAAAGCACCTTTCACTTGATGTAGTGGGAGAGAGAGTATTCTATTAGAGTTCATACACACTGATGTATACCTTTTAGAATACATTCTAGAGGTAGTTACAAAGTACCTCATTATATTTTCTAATGTTCTTAGCAGATATACTAGATTGCATTTAATTAAATACAAGTCTAAATCTCTTGAAGTGTTCAAGGAGATCATGAATGAAGTATGTAACTAACTTGGTAACAGTATTAAGACACTTTGATATGATCGAAGTTGAAATATTTAAACCAAGAGTTTGAGGACCTTCTGGAGGAACTATGATAGTGTATCACAATGAACTTCACATGAAACATAATTATTTATCATAAAGAAGGAATCACATCACATGGTAAGCCATGGTGTGATTATCAATCAATCTAGTTAATATTACAATTTCTTTTTTGGGCACATGCTTTACACTAAAACAATGAACCATCTAAATTGGTTCAAAAGACACCATATGAGATATGGAGGGTTTCTTGATATGTCTCTATAAAGATTAGGATTGAAAGCTTATATAAGAAAATAATTTCTGATAAAGCTTTGTCCACAAATCACATAAATGTAGTTTTGTTAAAAAAACTACTTTTATATTCTGATCCAACAATAAAAGTGTTTGTTGCCAGGATGGTTGTACTTCTACAAGGAATTTAATTCCAAAGGAATTTAATTCCAAAGGAATTAGTGGGAGAAAAGTATAACTTGTAAAGTTCGAGACCAACAAGAAAACATTGAACCTAAAGAGGCACAATAGGAATAAATAGAATAACAATTTTTTGTGGAATCTCAAGTTCCTTATGTAACACAAAACCCATAGATATAGTAGAAAACACATTGAGTTTGAAATATTATGATATCTTATAACTCATAAAGGTGGTGAGTTGGTCATAAGATGATGAGCCAACAACCTACCTATATGCTATTGAGCATCAGAACCTGAAAAATTGCTTGAGGCCATGGGATATAACATGGAGTCCATGTATACCAACAAGGTATGACTTTGGTGGATCCACCTGAAGGGGTAAAACCCATAGGATTCAATTGGATCTTCAATAAGAAGACCAACAAGGATGGTAGTGTACCAACCTCTAAGAGCATATTGGTTGTAAAGGTTTTAAAACTTGTTCAAAATGTTGAACATAATGGAATCTTTTCACCATTTGTCTTGGTTAAATCCATCTAGATCATGCTTGCTATTGCAGCTTGTTACAACGATGAGATTTGTCATATGTATGTTAAAATTGCATTCCTTAACGAGAATAATTATGAGGATGTATGTGTGACATAGCATAAAGCTTTTATATGTCCATTTATGCAAATAAAGTCTATAATCTACAAAGGTCAATATGTGGATTGAAACAAGCATCTCAAAGATGGAAACTTTGATTTGATAAGATAGTCAAAGAGTTTGAATTTTATTAAATGAATATGAAATATGTGATTGCCAAAGATTTAGTAGGAGCATATTTATATTTCACATAATGATGGTGAGTAGTATCCTTATACTACAAACATTAAAAAAAAGGCATGTAAAGTACCTTCTCTATGAGGGATTTAGGTGAAGCATCCTATATGATAGGAATCAAGATCTATAGAGATAGATCGAGAGAGCTTCTTAACCTAAGAAAGATCACATTCATTGGCAAGATGTTGAAGGGGTTCAACATGTAAGACTCAATAAGAGAAAACTTGTCCATGTTCCATGGATTTAGTTTCTCATGAGTCTAGTATCGCAATTCTTGTGAAAAATGGGGAAAACATGAGTAAGATGCCATATGCATTCACAATTTGATCTATTATGCATGCAATGTTGTGTACTCATCCTGCTATCTTGTATATTGGACATGATGAGAGGATATGTACTCGTCTAGTTATCTTGTATGTATTGGACATGACGAGTGGAGATTAGTCAGATCCCAGTGAGAGTCGCTAGACTACCATAAAGAACATCCTTATGTACTTGAGAAGTACTAAAAGGATCAGTTATTTGATTATGGTAATAAGAAAGAGTTTGGTGTAAAGGGTTACACCAATGCTAGCTTCCAAAATAACAAAGTCGATCACAATCTAAGACCTTAAAATTAGTGGCAGACCTACATTGGGGCCACATGAGGCATTGGCCTCACCCAACGTGGGTCAAACTTCCCGCATATACATTTGTCATTATTCCACAAAGCCGTATTGACCTCACCCACCATCATTCATGGATTAATTAGCACATATATTAATTCATTAGGATTAATTAATAGAAATAGTTCTATATCACCATGCAATGGAAAGTTGGATACCCAATAAGCATGCATGTAATGATTGGCCTCCCCCTCTCATCCTATAGTCATCGTAGGGAATAATTGATACACATGAATTAATACATAAGAGTAATTAATGTGGAAGTTTCATACCATCATGCATGAGAAGTCAAATAGTTGCCATGCATGGAATAGTTAATACACAAGAATCGATTGACTACTCTCTCATTAAAAATATAATTATCTGAATAAGTAGGATATTATGTGACAGAAAAAACAAGAAACCCCTCATACTATAAAGAGAGAGGAAGAGCATGTCTTACAACCAGAAAAATAACTATGTGAAAACATTAATAGACTAATATAATTTACATTATATTAAGCTCTGACTTATAATAAAATTAAATAATAAAAAAGAAGGTGTAAAGCTCATAAACTTGTATAAAATCTAAAAAAGTCAAATGAGAACAAAGTTATAGAAAATAGGTTTCTCAATTTTACTTTAAATGGGAAATAAGGAATCTACATCATCTAAGTTAAATATTATACTCTTACTACTATGGCATGAACATATTTAAATTCAAATATGTATAGATTTATAAAAAAATAAATAACCATAATACCCCTAATTATTGTGGATTGACTCATCTGATTTCATTGCATTACTGGAAGTACCTCCAACTAGGTCTAAATATGCATAATGGAATAATTCTATATTTGTAAATTTTGCTTGTAATATACTTTATATTTTTATGATTTTAATAAATTAAATGCTAGAAATTTGCTTTTTATACACATATCAACTTCATTTAAATGATACGAACAATTACTTCATCCACGAGAATCATAGTCTAGAAGATTGTACAAGAATTTTGATGTAGAAGCAGTTATCGAAATTTTAAACAATGAAAACTCATCGGTATCATTTAGTTGGTTAATTTTACTTTATAGATATTATAGAACTTTTAATGATTTTTAACTGTTATAGTGTTCCTTATCTGACTTTTAGATATTGATGTTCTTATGGACCCGACTCTTTTTTATTAATTATAATTTGGCCTCACCCACCACTAATTTCTAGATCTGCCACTACTTAAAATAGAACTGTAAGTAGGAAGAGTTCAGGGTAAGAGACGGTTGTTTAATTCTACAATAGAAGTTGAGTACCTTGTTGTTTTGAGAACAGCAAAGGATACTGTATGGATCAATAGGTTCATGTAGATGAACTTGTGGGAGGTTTTAAGCATTGTTGAAGTAGTAGAAATACTATGACAACAATGTAGTTAATGGATGGGTAAGAAATTTTAGATACCATACTATGACAATTCCATCCAATACGAGAAGTCATACAACAAGGAGATGTGAAACTTGCAAAATACCAACTAGAATCAAATGTTTCTAACCTGCTACATAAACACATGCACAATAGAAACATGATGGACATGTTGAAGATCACTTAGAATAATATTTCTAGGTGATTGGCTCTAAGTGTAACTGTGTAAGTGGGATCTGTCAGCATGTATGCCCAAAGATCCAATCATACGATGCTTGTAATGGGGCATTAGATACCCAATTTGATAATGATAAAGGTAAATTTATCTATTATGCTTGTCTCAATCATGAGATGACGAAACAGACATGAAGATGTCTAAAGAATGATGTTACTCGATGAAATATGTTTTTAGGTTGAGGACCTAAATAATGAGATCATATGTCTGCTAAGAGTATATACATTCTTGTTATGTCCCTAGTCGGATATTACTATGGAAGCTAAATAGACAACAGTAATACATAAGACTAGAGTGTGTGTTGGCTGATGACATAATCTCATCAGCCATGATATGTGATGCATGTGTTTTTAGTCATTATTTCAGGCACATTTTTCCTTGATTTCATGTGTAAATTAGTCATTTATTTGATTTATTATGCATGAAATGGCATAGACGACATGTTTCTATTAAATGCATCAAATTATATGATTTTTACTATTTTATATAATATTTTATGTACCCAATTGCTTATGGAAATTTTATCTATTTTTAGGTACAAGGAAGAACTATAGACTCGGTGCTACTGACCTAGAAATAGTCAGTGGTAACGACTTGCCATTAGAGACCTTTCAAAAACTCGCCCAGAGTCGATGCTACCGACAACTGAATTCGGTGTTATCGATTTAGTATCAGCAAGCCTCGGCATGAATTGAGAAAATTTGGTGCTACCAAGCTTCCAACTTTGTGCCACCGAGTTGACGTCAGAGAGGCAGCTCAAAAACCACAAAACTCAGTGCTATTGATTCCAATCGATAGTACCAACAGGATCGGGATCGCACAGCCAAACCTAAGTGACTCGGTACTACCGACTCACCTAGTCGGTACTATCGAGTCTGCTTGATCAGGCCAGCCGTAGATTTATCTCTAATCTAACGGTGGACGTTAATTTGTACCCTAAGTGCCTCCCATGACTTAGGGGGACGACGTCCAGAGAGAGGGAGGCAGTCGTTTTCATTACATGATGACCGTAAAGAGAGAAAAGAAGAACTAAGGATCGAAAGCTTTGATCGAGGAGATTCGAGCACCTCTGGAGGATGATTATGCAGACGAAAGATAGTAGAATGTTCGCACAACAGAGGGGATCTTCTAGGTAGGCGGAGATTCAAGGGTTACCTTAGTTTCTTCATGTTTCCCACATTTTTCTTCTCCCCTCTCATGTACTCGTCGATGAAAACCATACTATGATAAAAACATTTATTCCTTAGGATTCAAGAGTACCCCAGATATATATTGTGATTGATTTTTATACGTTAATATCATTTTTATCTCTTTTTACTAGATATAAATCTATGAAAGATTTATGTTCTACTTGTGCTTGATCACAATGAGTGGATTGATAGATGCTTAGTCATCTCGGGAGTGAGTTTGAGGGTTGGAGAGCATAGATTCACCCATCTACTATGCCCTTTGGGAAAAGTGGAGTGTAAACGGGAGGAGAAACCCAGAGAATAATTGTAAAGCATCTAACTAATCAACCAATTACTATGGTAGTGAAATTGACATTATATTATGTAGTGAATTACACTATGGGAACAAGTAATTCTAGCTACAGGCTCCTTATCTAGGGATTGAGATGATAGATGTTAATGTGTGTTTGATCGATTATTAGTGTTGTCCATGGTGAAACCACTTTCCTAAGGAATTCACCCCATCTCTGATTAATTACACCTTTAATTAGTTTTAGTTTTGCTTTTTTTCTTTAGTTCAACCAAATTCAACCATTTACAACTAGCTTAGTTGATTTAACTGCAGTTAGTAGTAGTCTACTAGAGAAACGCTTCCCCGTGTTCGAATCGGGCTTCATAAGGCCTTGTTACTTTGATATGTTCACTTGCATACCACGCATGGTAAACATGTGTCAAGTTTTTGATGTCGTTATCAGGAAAGCCCAAATATCCAGCACTACGAGTGTTGTGGTCGGCCACTCTAGGCCAATTTTCTTTTTCTTTTGTTTTTATTTAAATTTCTTTGAGCTGAATCATAAGATCTTTTTGATACATTATACATTTCTTGCACTAATACCTACTTTCTACTGTTTCAGAGAAACTAGTGCATGTTGCGTACCAGAGACATAGAATACGAAGAATCGTCCTCACTGTGCTTTGGACAAGCAGAGCTCTTACAAGGAGAAAGGGAGTCTAGCAGATTTGTGGATAGGTTTAACCGAACCCCTCCATCAACACCTCCACCTGAGAGACCTGTGACACCAGAAAAACAAGATATAGTAGAAATGGAGGGAGAAAAAGAAATGACAGTATGGGAAAGGATAAAGGCTTTGTCAGCTACAGCCCTGAAAGGGCCCATCAAAAGGCAAGCCATCAATGTGGGTAGCTACAAAATATATAATGGACTTGTTTACTTAGTTAAATCTCAAGCATTCCATGGCCATCCCTCTGAAGATCCAATGACACATATCAGTAATTTCATGGAGAATTGTGACATGGTCAATATATATAGGATTCTAGCGACTACAATATATCTTAAGTTGTTCTCATATTCACTGGTAGATAGTGCAAAATCATGGTTCAACAATCTTAATGATGAGATCATTGAGACATGGGATCAGATGATAGATGCATTCTTCAAGTGTTACTTCCCTCCATAAAAGAGGAATGATCTAGTGAAGAAGATTCACAACTTAAAATAGCAATTAGATGAGTTGTATTTAGAGGCACAGGAAAGGTTTCAGAATATGTTGATAAAAGTGCCTCATCATGGCATTGATCTACTGGGGCAAGCTGAGATTTTCTATTATGGCATACACAAGGGGGAGAGAACAACTCTTGACAGTGTAGGAGGAGGCTTCTTCCTCAACAACAAGCCCACTCACTGCCATGAAATCCTCAAGAACATGTCTGAAAACCAATCATGGGGAGAAGAAAGAGAGCCACCAACAACCATCAAGAGTGTCAGGGAATCCAAGGTGAGATCTGTATTAAACAAGAAGTTAGATCTCATTGCTAAGAAGTTATCTGCTATTGATAGAGTTCCTACTGAGGAAGAAGAAGAAGAATGCAAGTATGTGTGTCAGGGGCAATACAGGAACAATTATTATTCTTGGAGGAAAGACCCCAAATTTTATTGGAAGGATCCTAACAACTTCCAATAGGATCCATCACAGGCGCAGTAGCAGCATCCTAAGCCACAGTAGTATGGCCAAGCACAGTATCAACCAGAGCAGAAGAAAATTGACAAGATTGAAGAAATTTTGGTCAAGTTGTTGAGTCAGAATGAGTTGCATCAAAGGGATCTTCAAAATCAAGGGACACGTAGTCATAGCATAGAGACACAGATCTCTCAGATAGAGGTAGACGTTAGTGCATTAAAGCAACCAACCCAACAAGGATTTCCGGCAAACACCGATGTACCTTCTAGGAACCAGCATGTGAAGGTTGTTCTGCTACGCAGTGGCAAGAATCTACTGAATGATGCATCATACGGGGCAGTCACTAAAGAAGCTACAAATCGAACTATACTCGTGGATGCAGATGAACCAGACATGGCAGCACCGGAGAAGATGGAAGAGGAGCAAGTTGATGAGGTTGGGGGTAATAAAACTCAGGCTTGTATTCCACCTCATCAGAGGGAAATTGTAGTTTCTGTACCCTTTCCAAATAGTTTGAAAGTGACCAAGATGGACCACAAGTTCAAGAAATTTCTAGACAATTTTTAGAAGTTATCTGTGAACATTCCCTTAATAGACTCTATTGAGCAGATATCATCCTATGGGAATTTTTTAAGGATATAATTGCAAAGAAGAGAAAGATACCAGAGTCAGATTTTATAGTTCTGGAAGAGCAGGTTAGTACCTTCATCTTGGGGACATTGTCTCCTAAAAGACATGATACATGATTCTTTAATATCACATGCTTTATAGGCAAGACAAAATTTAGAGAGGCTCTATATGATTCAGGGACAAGTATAAATATGATGCCTCTATCTACCTTCAAGAAGCTTAGACTTAAGGAATCTAGGAAGAGCAGCATGACAATCCAGTTGGTAGATAATTTAGTAGTTAAGCCATATGGTATATGTGAGGATGTCCTGGTAAAAGTGGATAGGTTTGTCTTTCCTGTAGATTTTGTTGTGATGGAAATGTAGGACGACCATGGCAATGAGCTTCTACTTGGAAGACCATTTCAAGCTACAATGGATATGATACTTGAGATGGGAAGAGGATGTCTAACTATGGGAATCCAAGATGACCGGTTTGAGATCAAGATGTTGGAGCACTCTGAAACCACGAGAGATAAGGTGCAATGCAACATGCTTCAACACATGGATAGCAAGTTTTCTCTATTTCTAGGGAAGCCATTCCTGGATATGGCCCATGTTATGACTAAAGTAGAAAGGAGTACTCTAGTAGTGGACATCCTGGAAAATACAAAGGTGATCTCATTCACTCAAGCAATGCGGTACCGGGACGATGAGGGAGATGATTATGACCCTACTGCCAAAGAAGAAGTCATAGCTGATTCTATGATATAGTCATCATCCAAGCTAGCCTTAGAAGCATGCTTGACGAACAAAATGGAGGACATCATTTGCAACAACCATCTAGAGGAGTGTGTTTTGATGTTGAAGGCAGTACCTTGCTACTATCCAAGGCACTTTGAGGACCTTGGGCCACAACCCTCACCATCGGTCCCATCTCTATTGAGCCCATCGGACTTGGAGATGAAGCCATTACTTCCGCACCTAAAGTATGTCTTCTTATATGTAGAGGAAAATCTCCCAGTGATCATATCATATTCTTTGAGTGGTGAAGAGGAAGCAAAGTTACTCACTGTGCTGAAAAACCACTGAGCTGCATTCGGGTGGCCCATAGCTGACATTAAAGGAATCTCTCCAACCTTGTGTCAACACAAGATCCAGATATAAGAAGTAGACAAGGCAATCATCCAACCTTAGAGGCATCTCAATCCGATTATGACTGAGGTGGTGAAGAAGGAAGTTGTCAAGCTACTGCCGACAGATATAATTTATGCAATCTATAACTTAATGTGGGCTAGTCCTACTCAGGTGATTCCTAAGAAAGGGGGCATCACAGTTACTACTAATGCAGCTAATGAATTTATTTCAACTAGGCTAGTGACAGGATGGAGAGTGTGCATAGATTATCACCGTTTAAATGTAGCCACTCTTAAATATCACTTCCCTTTACCCTTTATTGATCAGATCTTGGAACGATTAGCTGGTCGTTCACATTTTTGCTTTCTTGACGGGTATTTCGGGTATAATCAAATTTCCATTGAGCCTAAGGATCAGGGAAATCCACTTTCACCTACCCTTATGGAATGTTCGCATACTAATAGATGCCTTTTGGTCTTTATAACGCCCCTGCTACGTTTAAACAATGCATGCTCGCCAGTTTTTCTGACATGGTAAAGCGGTGCTTAGAGGTTTTTATGGATGATTTTTCTGTGTATAGGAATCTTTCAATGATTTTCTATATTACCTTTATAGGGTGCTACAGAGATGTGAGGACACTCACATAGTTCTAAACTGGGAAAAGTGTCACATGATGGTAAGTGAAGGGATCATTTTCAGACACAAGGTGCCCGATAAGGGCATGGAAGTGGATCCAGAAAAGATTGAAGTCATCTCCACACTACCTCCACTGACATCGATGAAAGGAGTGAGGATCTTTTTAGGACACGTTGGATTCTACCGCCATTTTATCAAGGATTTCTCAAAAATTTCCAAAGCATTGTCTGAGCTTTTAGAAAAAATACGTCGAGTTTTCCTTTGATGAGCGATGTTTAAAAGCTTTTAAAATCCTTAAAGAAAAACTAATCTCCGCAGCTATTATGCAGGCTCCTGACTGGAGCCTATCCTTTGAGCTAATGTTTGATGCATCAATACGAGCTGTGTTGGGTCAACACAGATACAAGACTCCAACTGTCATATATTATGCGTCAAAGACTTTAAATGATGCACAGTTAATTTACACCACTACCAAAAAAGAATTTTTGGTGGTAGTGTTTGCTTTTGGAAAATTCTTCCAATACCTAGTTGGAGAGAAAGTGATAGTTTGGACAGACCATGTTGCCATCAAATACTTGTTACAAAAGAAATATGCCAAACCCAAATTGATTAGGTGGGTTCTTTTGATTAAGGAATTTGACATTGAGATTAGAGACAAAGTAGGGGTCGAGAATGTTTTAGCCGATCATTTGTCTAGGTTGGAAAGGGTGAATGAAAAAGATATAGCCATCCCCATTATTGAGGAATTTCCAGATGAGAAATTCTTTGCAATTAAATCCGATGATCCTTGGTTTGGAGATATTGTTAATTACCTGGCTTGTAAGGAATTTCCTACATATTGGGGGTATCAAGAGAAAAAATGATTTTTCCACTCATTGAAGTTTTACATTTGGGATGACCCAATTCTTCTCAAGCAATGTAGGGATGGGCTATTAAGAAGATGTGTACCCGAATGTGAGGTAGAGAGCATCTTGTCACACTGTCATTCTCTACCCACAGGTGGATACCATCCAAGCTCTAGGACTATGGCTCAAGTCTTAGAGAGTGGGTTTTATTGGCCTACCTTGTTTAAGGATGCTCACAACTTTGTTTGCCATTGTGATGCATGTCAACATGCAGATAATATTTCTAAGCGACATTGGATGCCCTTGAATGTGTTTTAGGAAGTTGAAGTTTTTGATCTTTGGGGTATATATTTCATGGGCCCATTTGTGTCGTATAATTCCAATCTATATATATTACTTGCAGTTGATTATGTGTCTAAGTGGGTGGAAGCAATTCTGACCCACACCAATGATGTGTAGATAGTGTGCAGGTTTGTGAACGAATACATTTTCTATAGGTTTGGTGTCCCCCACCTAATTATTAGTGATGGTGGTTCCCATTTCACTAATAGGCAATTTGGAGATCTACTCAGAAAATATAGGGTGAAGCATTGAGTGGGCACTCCTTACCACCCACAGACTCAAGGACAGGTTGAGGTGTCCATTAGGGAGGTGAAGCAAATCTTGGAAAGACAGTCTCAACCAATAGGATGAACTGGAGCCATGTGCTAGGTGATGCTCTTTGGGCTTACAGAAACAACCTACAAAACCCCAATAGGAACAACACCTTTTAGGCTGATCTATGGTCGTACATGCCATCTACCCGTAGAGCTTGAGCATAAGGCTAAATGGGCAATGAAGAAGCTGAATTTCAACATAGATGACGGGGGTAGAAAGAGGCTTTTGGAGCTTAATGAATCAGATGTGCTTAGGATGGATGCTTATGAAAGCTCTAGGATATATAAGGAAAGGACTAAGAAAATTCATGATAGACACATTCTAAATAGGGTGTTTCTTCCAGGTTAGAAAGTCCTCCTTTTCAATTCTAGGCTTAGGCTACATCTGAGTAAGCTAAGGTCTAAGTGGAGTGGATTGTTTGTGATTGAAAAAGTCTTTCCCCATGGTGTTGTGAACATTGTAGACGGGAACAGGTCGTTCCTTGTAAATGGCCAAAGATTAAAGCACTATTTTGGAGGTGAGGTAGAGCCCCAGATAGAGGAGGTGCAAATTTGTACCATTCCATATATTCTTTCTATATTGACTATCTAGTCTCAGATGTTAAACAATGACGCTTTTTGGGAGGCAACCCAATCTTTTTTTTCTTTTTTATGTTCAATTTTCATTTTTAGTTGTCACTTTAATTTAATTTCTGTAAAAATAGTACCTTGATTTGTTTTTAGAGTGTGTAGGGCTTTAAAGTTGATACCACTGAGTTTTGTAGTCGGTGGCACCGAAATGAGGTCAGCATTTTGTCCGCAACAATAGCACAGACTTAGTACCACCGAATTTAACAGTCAGTACCACTAAGTCTCTGAAGATCTTTTAAGGGTTCACTGATAAGGACTTGGTACCACCGACTATTTCATTCGGTGCTACTGACTTTTGGGCCCACCCAGGTTCGGTATACCAATTCTACAAATTCAAAAGCACTAACAAATTCCAACACTTAGTACTACTGACTCATAAAGTCAGTACTACCGACTCGCCACATCAGCAATCTGGGTGATCGCGATCCAATAGCCATAACACACTTCATCGAGCAGTCGGTGGCACCGATCCACGACACAAGTCGATACCACTGACGTGTTGTCGGTACCACCAACTCAGGGTGATTGTGCCATCTACGTCAGCCAATTGTAAGTTGTCGATGCAGCTGACCATGGATTGTGCTAGCCAACTCGGTACCACTGACTTAGAAAGTCAATAGTACCAACTTTGTCACGTTCATCTATATAAGGAGGGGTGGTGCATCCATTTTCTTTACATCCTCAACATCCACTCCTCCTACATTCTAGAGCAAGGCTACACCAGGCACTGACGGTCTTCCCCAAGCTTCCATTCTCTTACTCTCCTTCTTGCATTAACGGCATGGCTCCTAGGAGAGGAGTTGTTCCCTTCCAAGGTGAGTTGGTCCCTCGGCCAACCCGCATTCAACATCCATCCTCAGAGATAAGGAATCTCTATGAGGAGTTAGAGACAAGACAAATCATCCCGACGATATATGGTGATCGCGCACTGATCGAGAGGGTGGGCTTTACTGACAACATGTGTTTGGTATGCCAATAGCAAGAAATGGAGGGAGAAAATCCTTTCTTCAGTGACTGGAAGGCCTACCCAGATCTTATCCTAGAGTTCTTGGAGTCACTTGACATTCTCGTCACCCCCGAGCAAAATATAGGAGGCAAATAGTAGGAAGGCAAGGTCAACTTATGCCTCTTCAACAACAACTACTCTCTCACACTAAGGGCCTTCAATCATATCTTCAACTGGGCTCATGTTCCTAAATGCTCAGCTCCATCAGACTTTTACTATGACTTGTCCTAGGAGCAGTTGACTGAGGTGTCGGTGGGATTCCGTATAAACTGGCACATCAGTTCTGTGACTGATATTGAGCATCCTTTTTCTCGTATGCTTCACTGTCTCTGCATCAACACTATTTTTGCTCGATCCGGTCAAGCTCAAGGGAAGGTCATGAAGGTGGACCTCTACTTTCTCTACTGGTTACTGGAGGGGGAGACTATCAATTTTAGAGCTTTTCTACTACTCCATATGATCTCTGTGAGGCGTAATGTGACAAGCAAGGCATAAATCTTATTTGGGGGTCTCATCACCCCTATTTCTCTCCACTTGCGCCTTAATTTATCCACCCTCGATCCATTGGAGGATACAACAAAGCTGGATCTCCTTCACTTCTGCAAGGTGCTCTTCTCCAATACCACCACAATGTGCTTTACGCGCATTGCACCTGCCGAGGCATATTTCGAGAGAGGAGCCTTCCCGACCCCATTTTCCACCTGTACAGGATGAATCATCTCAGGTGGCCACTAAACAAGGGGGAAGTTGAAGATCCACCCAGGGCAGCAGCCCAGGGCGATGATGAGGAGCATGGCGGTGACAGTGACGACAACATTGAGGAGGTGGAGCCCACCATCCCCATGACCACGAAAGTGGTCCCACACAAACAGGCTCACACATATGTTGCCTCGACTTCCTCGGCCCCACCACCTTCCCAGGAGGAGAAAGGCCCATACAACATGGTGGGCATGTATACCATGTTGTAGGAGATCCATACTGGGCAGCAGTAGCATCAGGTGATGCTGGTCGGCGTGTAGGATATTGAAGGAAGGTTGTATCAGAACCAATAGGCAATTTATAAGAATGAACATCTTATCTTGGCCAACCGAGAGAATGTTCACATGCGTCTGCAGTAGATGGAGCAATACCAGAAGCCTTTCTTTGACAACTACTGGAATCGTGGATACTATGGGGAGTACTCGCAGCCACCGCCTATGCCGCCTACAAACCTCTCATTCCAGGGGATGTTCCCTCCACATGACCCCAACATGCCACCTCCTCCATTCTGAGCCCTGGTACCACTGTTCCACCTCTTGGGTGCGAGTATTGACTATGTGTACATAGTCATATTCAAGCTTGGGGGTGCTAAAATATCATTCTATCTTTGTTTCTATTATTTTTATCTTTATTTGTTTGTTTTATTTTTAGTTGTGCAAGTTTAGGGTCCACGTCTATCTAGTGTAATTGTGTAGTAGTAAATGCATGGTTTTATTTTCGAATAGAGGTGCTCTATGTGTTGTTGCATGAAAATGGTCATATCCTTAAAAGCTTAAATTGTAAAATCTTTTTGTAACACCACTTGAGGAAGTGTTTGGACTAGTCAGCATTAGGACTTAGGGCATACATGAAAGTCAATCAACTCGGGAATGTGAATGATGAAGATGTTGAGCCTAAAATGACCAAACCATAACGAGATCTTAAATGAAAATACAAGAAATAAACCTTTAGATCACCCTGAACACATATCAATTAAGAGGGACACATCATAATATAACTAAAGGAATTGTCTCTTAGTTGTGTGATTCCATTTCTTTTCCACTCATTTTTGACTCACCACCTCAAAAAAATTCATGAGTACTCCAAGCTATTTTCCTTGATTGCATTGCATGGAACAATAGGAACATATTAGTTAGTTGCTTGCATTTGAAAAAGTAAGAAAAATCATTGCATTTGTATGTATCAACTTTAGTGCATACCATCTTAGCTTGCATAACACAGTTTATGTAGTTGCATACATTTCAACATCGCATGCATATTTTCCTGAACATGTGGATTTTAATTTTGAGTTATAAAGCTAAAAGTGCAGGGATACTCCTCCAAGAAAATAAGAAAAGAAAAAAAAGAGAAGAATTATAAAGGCAAGAAGCATGAAACTTAGCCTTTTGAAAAAAAATAAAAAAAAATGTTCAAAATAAACAAGGAGAAAGTGTACCCTGCATGTTTGTTTTAGTGATGATTTAATCCACGTGTGTATTCTTATGAGTTGTCAAACAATCTCAACTCATTCATACATGGATCATCTCATAAAAAGAAGAAGTTTTTTTAGGCATTAGGATTCATTCATGACATTCTTTTCATCCATCTAAGTTCATTTTTCTTTATGCATAAATAGGTTGGATGTACTTATGAATTTTCATTTTCCACCCATCTTGAACCATCAATTGCTCTTATTGGTAGGCCACTCTAATGATTTATCTCCTCATTCATGCTTATACATAGATCTACTTCCAAATAGTTGGTAGTTAGGAAAGAGCAATTTAGTGTAAGGAATCACATAATACACCAAGTGAATGTCTGAGTAATTATGATGTTGATTTCTTTCTTGATAGTGTCATTGAATGAAGGTGGACATCTTTTATGGAAGTTTTTGGTCACTTTAGAGCAGTTATCGGTTCATTGGTCAGTGAAGGCCAGTTTAGGGCTGGATAGGTGGATTTTATTAAGAAAGGAATGTATGTGCTATGTCCTTCTGTTGACTCTTGTCAAATAGATCCGAGAGAGTGTTGCTTGAGAACGAGCAACATTTAATCTTAGGGGAGTTTGATGCATGTGTTTTTAGCTGTTATTGCAGGAACATTTTTTCTTGATTTTATGTGTAGATTAGTCATTTACATGATTTATTATGCATGAAATGGCATAGATGGCATGTTTCTATTAAATGCATCACATTATATGATTTTTACTGTTTTATGTAATATTTTACGCATCCCAATTTCTTATGATGATTTTGTGTGTTTTCTGGTACAAGGAAGAACTACAGACTCGGTGCTACTGACCTGAAAATAGTCAGTGGTACCAACTTGCCATCAGAGACCTATCAGAGACTCACCCAGAGTCAGTGCTACTGACAACTGAAGTCGGTGCTACCGATTCAGCATCAGTAAGTCTCGGCATGAATCGAGAAAACTCGGTGCCACCGAGTTGACATTAGAGAGGCATCTCGAAAACCACAAAACTCAGTGCCATCGAGTCCAGTCGATAGTACCGATAGGATCAGGACCGTACGACCAAAGCTAAGTGACCTGGTACTACCGACTCACCTAGTTCATACTACTGAGTCTACCCAATCAAGCCAGTCGTAGATTTATCTCTAATCCAATGGTGGACATTAATATGTACCCTAAGTGCCCCCTATGACTTAGGGGTACGATAGCCAGAGAGAGGGAGGTAGTCGTTTTCAATGCACGATGACCAAAAAGAGAGAAAATAAGAACCGAGGACCGAAAGCTTTGACTGAGGAGATTTGTGCACCTCTGGAGGACGATTCCACAATCGGAAGATAGAAGAACGCTCACACGACAAAGGTGATCTTCCAGGAGGGTGGAGATTCAGGGTTTACCTTAGTTTCTTCATGTTTCCCATGTTTTTCTTCTTCCATCCCATGTATTCATCAATGAAAACCATGCTTGGCTAAAAATCTTTATTCCTTAGGACCCGGGAGTAGCTCGGATATACATTGTGACTGATTTCCATGTGTTAATGTCATTTTTATCTCTTTTTACTGGATATAAATCTATGAAAGCTTTATGTTCTACTTGTGCTTGATCACCATGAATGGATTGAAAGACACTTAGTCATCTTGGGAGAGGTTGAGGGTCGGAGATCATAGATTTACATGTCTACTATGTCCTTTGGGAAAAGTGGAGTGTAAACGGGATGAGAACCCCAGAGAATAATCGTAAAGCATCTAACTAATCAACCAATAACTGCGGAAGTGGGATTGGCATTATATTAGGTAGTGAATTACATTGTAGGAGCACATAATTCTAGTTACAGGCTCCTTATCTAGGGATTGAGAAAATAGATGTTCATGTGTGTGAGATCAATTATTAGTGTTTTCCATGGTGAAACCATTGTCCTAAGGAATTCACCCCATCTCTGATTAATTACACCTTTATTTAGTTTTATTTCTATTGTTGTTCTTTCTTTCAACCCAATTCAACCATTTACAGCCGGCTTAGCTGATTTGACTGTAGTTAGTAGTAGTCTAATGGAGAAAGTCTTGCCCGTGTTTGACTTGGGCCTCACAAGGCCTTATTACTTCAATGTGTTCACTTGCGTACTACGCACGGCAAACTCGTGTCAATATGTGATACCAAAAAAACAAATAAGTTATTGTTAGATAACAGTGTATCGGAGAAACCCACCTTGAGAGTGATACATGGAGACCACGAGATGGTAGCCAGAATGAGCTCACAGAGTGATAGTGGCAATTGTTTTTCTTAGACATGAAGCCAATATACTCATCACATGTCATTCTATGTAATTTTGACATCATCCCATGTGACCTTGAGTAAGGGTTGCTATAAAGGTGATGCCCGGGTATGTTGTGACACATGGGGATTGACTGTTAGTGATGTAGATGGGATTTGTCCCTCCTACAGGAGATTGATATCCAAGCCACTTGATAAGTGAGACTTAATAATGTATGGCCATACTCATGTGACTCAATATGTGCTATGTGAGCTCCCATGCATCTAAGACAGTATGCTATAGTTCAAGGAACATGGATTGAATGTTGAGAGAATGATGATTCCATGACTCGAGTTCAATCTGGATATCGGAGACAAAGGAAGTAAATGATCATTATAACATGATCACGAATTGTAGGTTGAAGTTGTTCTCCAACTTTTGAATTACTTGGGTAGCAATGATGTGTTGTTGATATAGCTCATTTCTTGTGATGCCATAAGTTAGTTATTGACAATCACTGTCAATGAAATTTGGTACCTATAGGGTCACACGCATAGGATGCACCTAGAAAAGGATTTAATAAGATTTAACTTGATTACTAAAATGTTTAGGTATTCAATTATAACAACATTGGTTGTACATTGGCTAAGTTGGAAAATGAAATGACCATTTCACAAATGAAACGACAATTTCACAAGTGAAACGACCGGTTCAAGGGTTGAACTGACCGTTTCACCTATGAACTGACCAGTGCAATAGTGAACCGGCCGATTCACCATTTGTATCTTCTAGAAAATTTATGAAATTACATCTCTTTGACTCCTAGATGAATTGGAAAGCTTGACCTTGGACATCCTATATAAAGGGGGGCAGTCTAGGCTTTCAGAGACATAACAATAAGCTCTAACAATTGTTATCCTCTCTGGTTGTGGTAATCAGAGAGCCGGAGCAAGTCCTACCCGTAAAAGGGAGGGATGGAAAGGGAGAGATTATTGGTAAGTAGCCCAGAGAGACAATCATATGATGATTGAGATGGCATATCTTCTAAACAATTTGATTAATAATAAAGGCAAACTTCCAATTTATTCTATTTCAATCAGTTATGAGATAATTATGAAACATACTGAATGTCTAAAGAATGACATTACTCAATGACGTATCACTTTAGGTTGATGACTCGAACAATGAGATCAAATGATTGTTAACAATATGTACATTCTTGTTGTGTCTCTAGTCATATGTTATTATTGAATGTTGATAGACAACAATGACACATAAGACTAGAGTGTGTTGGTTGATGATAGAATCTCATCAGTCATGATATATGATATCAAACTAAATTCATAGATAATTGTTAGAAAAAAGTGTATCAGACAGACCCACCTTGAGAGTGACACATGGAAATCATAATTGGTGGTCATAATCATCTTGTGCTAATTATGATTCTAAGACCTGAAATCACTACAGTCATCCCATGTTGTTCAATGTACTTTAACATCATCCATCATGACCTTGAATAAGGGTTGCCATAAAGGTGGTGCTCAGGTACATTGTGACACATGGGGATGACTGTGAGTGATGTAGATGAGATTTATCCCTCCTGTAGGAGTTTGATATCCTAGCCACTTGATAAGTGAGACTAAGAAAAGCATGGTCATGCACATGTGAATCTATATATGATATTGAGGTCACATATAATTTAGACAGACTGCTCTGGCTCAAGGAACATGGATTGAACATTGAGAAGATGATGATTCCATGCCTCGAGTCCAATTTGGATATCAGTGGCTAATGAATTATATAATCATTGTAACACCAATGATAGATTGTAGGTTGAAGTTGTTCTACAACTTTCTGCTTTACTTGGGTAGCAATGATGTGTTGCTAGATACCACTCATTTCTTGATGTCATATTATGGATATTCACTGCCAAACGTAACTTGGAGCCTATAGGGTCACACACAAAGGATACATTTGGAATAGGAGTCCATTCATGAATATGGTTCAAACTTAATTACTAAGGAGTTATGTACTCAATTTCAACAACATTGGTTGTATATTGACTTACTAGACTGTGAACCGACCGGTTCAAGTGTTGAACTGGTCATTTCAGAGTGTTAGGTCAATTGAACCTATATTGACAGTCTGGTCCATGAACTGAGCGGTTCAATAAGTGAACCAACCGGCTCAGGTCCAGGAATTGATTGGCTCATGTTGTGAACCTAGCGGTTGGTGGATCAATTCAATTAATTTAAGGATTAATGTTGACATCATGTTGTGCATTAAATAAGATTTTAGTTGCTAATACAATTGCAATTAGAAAACATGATGAAAAGACCAGTTCAAGGGTTGACCGAATGGCTCACATGCCAACCGATCGGTTCACTTGTGAAATGACCATTTCACTACTCGCAGGATGTGAACATTCATGAAATTCTTGTCTCTTTCGCTCCCACTCAGACTGGGAACCCTGACCCTAACCCTCCTATAAATAGAGGGGTATTGGGGGATTCTCAGATACAACTCAATTGCCTCTGACAATTATTTGTCTTCTCTGGTTGTGGTAACTGAGAGAACCTGAGCATGCCCTACTCGATAAAGGGAGGGATAGCAAGGGAGAACAATTGTGGGAGAGAAAGTTGGTGTTAGTACACCAATAATAAGGGACAACTCCTTATTGTCAGTTCTTGTAGAACAACAAGAGTTCTTGGTGGTCCATTTGGACTACCATAGAGGTCGAAGTCTTTCCCTCTAGGAGGACAAGGTCAACCGTTGTCTGTGGTGATCAAACAGGAGCTGCTGCTAACATTGTCTGAGTGTGACTTGAAGAAAGGCCCATACTAAAATGAGTTAATTGTCACAGGACTTGGTCTAGGACCAGATATAACCTCATAAACCATCCTTCACATTACATAGTTGTTGAAACAATTGTCTGTTAAATGGGAATATGGCAGATAAAAATTTTGTTTCTGTTGCCTATTTGATGCCATATTTCCCAATAGTAGTATCAAAGCCTCATCAATAATCTATATTTTGGGATTTAATCGATAAGATCAGATTTTGGTTTTCTCTTTTTATTTATTACATATGATGTGAATATTTAAAATGATTAATGTGCACATTTGATTGAATACCACATACAATCCCAAACTAATATATATATGACATATATTCAGTTTACACGTCTCACCCTAAAATTGGTTTTAATGGTGGATGTGTAGCATGGTTATGGCCAAAACCCAAATATATGTGTGTGGTTGCATGATTTGTTTAAATCTTGTTTATATCTCAATTTTCATACCGAGTCTCTACCTTCTTCTTCCAACATGTAAAAGTGATATTTTTTCCTAACTATGCTCCCCTCGAATGTAACTCGAGGTCTCTCAATTACCATGTGATAATTTTAATAGATTTAGGATAGTTTAATTTCTTATTACAACAAAGATGATGCTCAATGCTAGATGAATCGACCATCTTGAAGATGAGCCAACCATTTGGAGTAACGAGGAGGACTGGAGGAGACGAGTCAATCGGTTGGACACCCAATTGATCATTTGGAGGTGTCTAGACATCGGTTAGACCTGAGACCAGACGATCGTTCAGACAACCTACCAACCAGTCAAGAGGCGAGCCGATCAGTTCAAGGGTTGAATTGATCAATCTGGATTGGTTCAAGCACAGCTCTACACCAACAATAGATTCTTTCATGAGATGTAGGCCTAGGTGGTAGTAATTCCTTGTGGCTTCAAGTAATTATAGTAGTATGGCTATAACCATCACTTATGTTTTAATTGCATGTCTTCATTTGTAGGATATAGCATATATATGATATGTACTATAAGTATGTAGTGATTTGATATGTATATATATAATCCCTCAATCAAACATATTAAGTCTAAGATGATTTCCATTAGCAACACACATGAAAATCTTGATCCATTATGTGTGGGCATGCCAAGCGTGGTGTGCTATCCATCTAGTGGAAGTGTGATGGTAGTTATGTGGGCCTGCCAAGTGGGGTGCATTTCTATCATGTTGTCTTTTGGGTCAGGCTTAACCGGTTGTCCTTAATGATATTAAGCATCTAGAAGCATGCATATGAGTATGGGAAAGAGTTTTGTATATCATATACCCAAGAATTGCATAAGATGCAATGGGCAAACGTTGCCTACCTCAATGATTGATTATGGACACTGGAGTTGTCTGAGAATTCAATTGTTCTGGATCTTGGCTCGTTAGAAGTTTGTGCATTGCAATCTTCTGGATTGATAATTGATGGTTACCAATTTGAACAAAATAATGGAGTGATAATTAATTAAAGGCCTACTTAAAATATAGTCAAAATTTTCAAATTAAAATATTTTGACAAAATTGCAAATTTCTCTTGTAAATCAAATGGCAACACACAACATTTTTTCTCTATGATCAATCCTTGAGAAGGACAAGTTAAATGGGAATAACTTTCATGATTGGTTCAAGACGCTGAGAATTGTTCTTACATGGGAGCACAAGCTCTATATCTTGGAGATACCAGAGCCAGATGAACCTCTTCCCAATGAACCTAAGGTTGACAGAGATGATTACAAGAAGCACATTGAAGATGTTGTTGGTGTCAAATGCCTAATGTTGTGCTCCATGAACTATGACTTGTAGAGATAGCATGAGAACATGGATGTTATTGAGATGGTCACACATCTTAAGAATATATTTCAAGATCAAGCAAGAAAGGAGAGATATGATATCTCCAAGGAACTATTCAAATGTAACATGGTAGAAGGAGATCCAATAGGTCCTCATTTGCTCAAGCACATTGGGTATATGGAGACCTCTCTAGATTAGGATTTCCCTTGGGTCAAGAGTTGGCCACCAATGTGATTATGTAGTCTCTTCCAGACTCATACAGTTAGTTTGTCATGAACTACAACATGAATGACTTTGACAAGTCCTTGACCGAGTTACTTGTCATGTTGAGAATAGTTGAGGAACAAATGAAGAAAAACAAACCCAAGTATGTGATGATGATCAGCAAGCCAAAGGGGAAGTCTAAAGGCAAATGAAAATATAAGAAGAGTTCTAAAGTTGGCCAGAAGTCCAAGTCTTCATCACTTAAGGCAAAGGGAGGATTGAGCATGGGAGGCAATTGTCACCACTGTCACCGGCCTAGACACTGGAAGAGGAATTTCCCTCTCTACCTAGAGGAACTAAAGAAGAAGGAGGGGATAGAGATCTCCACTTCAAGGATATGTATTATGATATAATGTTAACTACTTCTTCATCCTTGGGTATATGGTATTGGACGTAGATCCCATACATGTTTGAGTGAATAGGATCTAAAAAGAAGTAAGGCCTTTAAGAAAGGGCAAGCTCGGACTGTTTGTGTCAAGTGGAGCAAGAGTTGCTACCACTACAGTCAGAACTTATATTTTATCTCAGCCCATAGGGCATGTAATGGAGTTGATGAATTGCTATTTCATTTTATTTCAATAATAGAAACATTTTGCTTTCTTCATATTGTATGGACAAGGATGGTTATGAATAAAGAATAGTTAATGTTCTATTTTCAAAGATATGATCTTGTATGGAAATGCCCCAAATGTCTTATGATCTTTGTTTTTGGGATCTAAAGATGAATGTTTATAATGTAAATACCAAAATGGATTAAAATTTGATAACTTGAACAATCAATATATATACCATTGTCATCTAAATCATATAAAAGAGTAATACATTTCTAGAGTCCATTATGATTTTATCTAGACTCTTTGGTTATTGAACCATTAGAGACATGCATGTCTTATTAGGTAACATGACAAAATTACTTTCACTATATGTAGTGGGAGAACGTGTATTCTATTAGGGCTTGTACATAGTGATTTGCATAGGCCTTTTAAAATAAATGTTATGGATAGTACCTCATCATACTCACTGAAAAATTTTAGTCTCTTGAAGTTTTCAAGATATTATGTATGAAGTACACAACTTCATTGGTATAAGTATTAAGACACTTTGATATGATCAACATTGAAATACTTTACATCAGGAGTCTGAGGACCTTCAGGATAGAATGTGATAGTGAATCACAATGAACTCCACCTAAAACATGATGATGTATTAGAAAGAAGGAATCACATCCTGATGAGTCATGATATGATTTTCATTTAATCCAATCTTCTAATTTCCTTTTACACACATGCTTTACTCTAAAACAATGTACCGTATAAAGTAGTTTAAAAGACACCATATGAGATATGGTATGGGAATGTCCCCATATCTCTTAAAGATTGAAACTTATACAATAAAATAGTTTCTTGAAAAGTTTTATCCACAAATCACAAAATGTTAATTTGTTGAATACTACCTTTAATCCCAATCCGACAACAAAAGTGTTTGTTACTAGGATAGCTGAGTTACAAAGGAATCAATGGGAATAAAGTAGAACTCAAAAAGTTCGAGATCAACAAGAGAACATTGAGGTACAAATGGAACAAGAAGAATCACAAATTGTTGTCGAATCTCAACTTCCTCATGTAACACAAGGCTTGTAGTTCTAGTGGAACGGGCCAAGGGCTTAAAATATTATGATATCTTATAACTCAAAAAGGTGGTGAATTGGTCATAAGATGATGAGCCAACAACCTATCGAGAATCTATTGAGGAAGAAGACTGAGAAATGGCTTGAGGCCATTATATCCAGAATGGAATCCATGTACACCAACAAGGTATGACCTTAGTGGTACCACCTAAATGGGTAAAACCTATAGGGTGCAATTGGGTTTTCAAGAGGAAAGACTGACATGGACAACCTAAAAGCACATATTGGTTGC